>JAOTQR010014298.1:0-17722 GCA_025774065.1 Solanum ossicruentum
ACGAAACCACCTATTAATGAAATCAGCACTCAAGATGAGATTGCTCTTCACGAACAATAGGAATGCTCTAACCGTTTGAGTATTATGTTCATTAATACCAAAATCTCTGCTGGTATTCGTGGTTCTATTAAACAGCATAATAATGACAAGGATTACTAAAGGCTGTTGATGAACAATTTGAGACTTCAGATAAGGCACTTGCCAGCACCTTAATTATGAAATTCTCATCAGTGAGGCTCACTAGTATGAGAGGTGTGCATGAGCACATCATGAAAATGTGAGATCTAGCACTCAATTAAAGACTCTTGAGGTTGAAATATCTGAAATCTTTCTTGTCCACTATATTTTGGATACTCTGCCTACACAGTATGGTCCCTTCATGATCTTTTATAACACACATAAAATAAATGGTATATTAATGAACTTATGACCATGTGTGTTCAAGAGGAAGGCCAACTACTGATGGAAATAGGAGAAAGTGCACTGATAACTACTCAAGGAAAGAAGACCAATCAAGCCAATAAAAGTGGCAAGGAAAGGCTCCACTTGAAACTGACATTAAGAAAGAATCCAAGTGTCACTTCTGTAAAAAGAAGGGACACATAAGACAGGATTGTGTTAAGTTTCATCAATGGCTTGTTAAGAAAGGTACTTCAATCTCTCTTGTTTGTTATGAAGATAATATGATTGATGTTAATCATAACATGTGGTGGATTGATTCTGCTTCTACAATCCATATTATGAATTCCTTGTAGGATTTAAGAAATCTGCGGAAGTCAGTGGGAGCTGAGTGAAGCGTCTATTCTGGAAACAAGATGCAGTCTCATGTGGAAGCTATTGGAACATGTAATTTAGTTCTAAGTAGTGGTTTTATTATAGAGTTAGAAAAAACCTTTTATGTTCCTAATTTTTCTAGGAATTTAATTTCAATATCAAGACTTGTACCTTTGGGATACTCCTTCATTTTAGAAGGCGATTCCAAACTATTTTATAAATCTAAACTTATTGGATTTGGTAAATTGTCTGATTGTCTTTACTCTCTCAATTTATAAAATGACTCCATTCAAAATGTTATGCATGTCCCCAAACTGGCATCAAACGATGTGTTATAAATCAAAATTCCTCTATCTTATGGCATCAGAGATTGGGACATATCTCCATAGATAGAATTAAGAGATTAATAAATGATGGAGTACTTAATACTTTATATTTTACTGATTTCGATACTTATGTGGATTGCATTAAAGGAAAGCAAATCAATAAGTCAAAGAAAGATGCCAAGAGGAGTTCAACCATATTAGAAATAATACATTCAGATACATGTTGTCCAGATATGGATATATATGGTCAGAAATATTTTATCACCTTTATAGATGGTTACTCACTATATATGTATCTCAACATGCTTCATAATAAGAGCGAAGTATTATAAGCCTTTAAAGTGTTCAAGGCTGAAGTAGAGAAAAAATGGGGAAAGCAAATTAAGATTGTGAGAACTGATAGACATGGTGAATATTATGGTAGATATACTGAGGATGGACAAGAACATTGTCCGTTTGCTGAATTTCTTCAACGAAATGAGATTATTGCCCAATACACCATGCCTGGTTCTCTAGATCAAAATGGTGTAGCAGAAAGAAGAAACCAAACATTATTGGACATGGTGCGTAGTATGTTGAGTACCTCAAAGCTACCTAAGTCCTTATGGATTGAATCTCTTAAGATGACAGTGTATATATTAAATCGAGTTACAACTAAGGCTGTTCCAGAAGTACCTTTTGAATTATTTAAAGGTTGGAAACCTAGCTTGACACATATACGCGTATGGGGATGCCCTTCTGAAGTAAGAATCTACAACCCACAAGAAAAGAAACTAGATCCTAGGACCATTAGTAGATATTTCATTGGATATGCTGAAAGGTCTAAAGGATACAGATTCTATTGTCCATCTAACAGCACGAGGATTGTGGAATCAAGAAATGCAAAATTTCTTGAGAATGACTTGATTAGTGGGAGTGATCAATTTCACAATACTATTTCTGTAAGAAATCGACCTTCCACTTCAAGTCAAAAATTAATTGTTGTTCATAATTCCCCTCAAGTAGAATTCAGAGTTGAACAACCAATCAATGTGATTCCATAAGTTGCTGAAAATGTTCCTATAGATCAAGATGTTCAAGTAATTCCTGAAACTCTTGAACAACAAGTTGAACAACATGATCCATAAGAAAATATCGTGCAACATTAAGAAGATTTACCATAGAAAGAAAATCAGCAATTCCTAGTGATTTTGTTGTATATTTACAAGAATCTGACATTAGAGTCAAAAATGATCCTGAGTCTTTTTCACAAGCCATGAATTGTGAAGAGTAAGCAATGTGGTACAATACCATGAAAGAAGAGATGAGTTTCATGAAAAGTAATGAAGTCTGGAATCTTGTGGACTTGCCTAATGGTGTTAAAGCCATTGGATGTAAATGGGTCTTTAAAACTATAAAGAACTCATCAGGCAACATAGAAAGATATAAAGAAAGACACATTGCTAAAGGATTAACTCAAAGGGAAGGAATTGACTACACATATACCTTTTCTCCTGTGTCTAAGAAGGATTCCTTGAGTATTATATTGGAATTAGTAGCTCACTTTGACTTAGAATTACAACAGATGGATGTGCAAATCGTATTTTTAAATGGTGATCTGGAGGAAAAGGTTTACATGAAACAACCAAAAGGATTTCCTCTACTAATGGTGAGCATTTGGTATGCAAGTTAAAGAAATCTATATATGGACTAAAACAAGCCTCCCGTCAATGGTATTTAAAGTTTCATAATGTCTTCTCTTCGTTTGGCTTTGTTGAGAATATTATGGATCAATGCATATACCAGAAGGTTAGTAGGAGTAAAATATGTTTCTTGGTTCTATATGTGGATGATATCTTACTTGCATCCAATGACAAGGGAATGATACATGAGGTGAAATAATTTCTCTCCAAAAATTTTGACATGAAAGACATGGGTGATGCATCTTATGTTATTGGCATTGAGATTCATCAAGATAGACATCAAGGTACCTTAGGTCTATCTCAAGAATGCCATATTAATAAAATTTTGGAGAGATTTTGAATGAAAGATTGTTCACCAAGTATAGCTCCCATAGTGAAGGGTGACAGGTTCAATTTGAATCAGTGCCTGATGAACGATCTTGAGAGGGTGCAAATGAAAGACATTCAATATGCTTCTGTTGTCAGAAGCTTGATATATGCTTAGTACAAGACCTGACAAAGCATTTGTTTTTGGAATGTTAGGAAGATATCAGAGTAACATAGGTCTTGACCACTGGAAAGCTGCAAAGAAAGTCTTAAGATATCTTCAAGGGACAAAACACTATATGCTTATGTATAAATGATCAAATGACTCTGAAGTCATTTGCTACTCTGATTCAGACTTCGCTGGTTATGTTGATTCACGAAAATCAACTTCAGGATACATTTTTATGTTAGTCAGTGGAGCTATATCTTAGAGAAGTGCCAAACAGACTTTAGTCACTACTTCCACAATGGAGGCTAAGTTCGTTTCTTGTTTTGAGGCTACCTCACATGGTGTATGGCTAAAGAGTTTCATTTTTGGGCTTAAAATTGTTGACTCTATAGCTAAGCCATTAAAATTATATTGTGACAATTCAGCTGTTGTTTTTATGGATAAGAATAACAAAAGTGGTAGTAGAAGCAAGCATATCGACATCAAATATCTAGCCATAAGAGAACATGATAAATATTAGAAAGTGTCATTGAACATGTCAGCACTGAAGCAATGTTGGCCGATCCTTTAAATAAAGGCATGCCACCGCATAAATTTAAGGATCATGTAGTCACAATGGGACTTAGTCCCAATGTCCCACTATGTAACATTTCTATGTTACTATAAATGTTTACGAACTCTATTATATATGATAATTCTTGTTAACTGTGTGCACAATCAGTTTTACTTTCAGAATTATCACTAACATATGGACATAGAATAAACATTGAGTTAATTCATTAATTTATATGGGCTAAGATTTAGAAGCATAGTATATTGTGATACATGAAAGATACTACTTGCCTTCAGAGGAACTATCGTCATGATTCGTGTATTATGTTTCACTAATGGGATTAGAGTGACAGACCAAGTGGAAGAATGTTGGAATGTTGGCCACATTCTATGGATAGTGGTCCGTAACTTCCATAACCTCCATGGATGTGGCTTATAACTTCCATGGAAGTTGCAACTATCACTACATCCACTACCAATTGAAGTTAAATAATCATCCACTAATCCACTACTTTACAATTTCCCCACTACTCCACTTCTCCACTATTCCACTTCCCATTAACTTCCCACTAACTACTAGCTTCCCCACTACTATTCTTGATGGTAGAATAGCTATAAATAGGGGTACATCTAGTTAAAGGTCCCTAAGCACAAATCTATTTCTTACTCCACACCATCTTGATGAGGTTTGAGTGCTTCGAAGACTTACCAAAAAGTGAAAAGCAAACCACGACGGTTTCGACTACATCACCAACAATGGTTGGAGGTATATCGATCTTCTATTCCGCTATACTATTGCTCTATGTTTACTTACAGTATTATCATTAAGGATTTTTTTTGGTTTTAGAAAAAAAAGAAAAAAAAAACTAAAAAGTGAATATGACATGAATGTAAATAAAAAAACTTAAAAGTGTAAATATTTTTGGGTGTTGACATAATTTGTAATTTAACGTCTTAAACTATATAGTCTTGCAATTTTTCCTTATAAAATGAATCTTATTGGAAAAATGTTCTTCATATTCCAACAATGTTCAGTAAATTTTTACTTGTGCAGCACATTGTTGAATATTATTCAAAAAACTTTATCAAGTATGATGAAATAAGTCAAGTTAATATATCGTATGATGTTAAGTTCTTACTATTACTCTAAATTTATCTTTTTTGTTTATTAATTATAAAAAATATTTTTTTATGTGTAGGACAAAAAATGGAAAACTTTGAACATTATGTGATGGTTACTTTGCATTGGGGTGGCGAAATAATTATTATACATGAACGGATTTAGGTATTCTCAATGTGCTAGAATGATTATCGACATGTCTACCTCAACCAACTATGTTGAATTGATTGTTTTGTTGTTCAATTCAAGGTAACAATGTAAGGTTCATTGAATTTTAAATTGAGAATGACAAATCTTTGTTACAATCCCTTCTCATACCTCAAAAATTTGCGGATAAGGTTGATATAAATGTTTTGGAGATGTATGTAAAGACCAAAAGAATAAATCAAAATGATATATTTCAGATTAGTGGCCGGCATGGTTATATATCACATGAATCTATTGGCTCAAAATTATGAATTTTCCATGGTTAGTCAATGTCATTTTGCAGAACCGATTGCTCAACCATCATTCCAGAGATTGTCGATGCATGACCATCGATTATTTGATGAAGACTCAAGTATCCAAATGCATAATGATAATAGCCACAGAGAAGATGAGGCAAGGTAAAATAATAACTTTATATTTAATTAAATTTTCGTGTATTAATTTAATAATATAAATTTTTGTTGTCAGTATACACCAATTATATCCTATTAATTGAAGAAATAACCTTTTAGAGTATAAATTGCCACTTTTAAAATAAGCTTCTATATTCCATTATCTTGGTAAAATTTAAAACTAATATATTTTTTTCATAGGGATAATAAGACCAACGTTGATCTATATAATGATGTAAATGCTGAAATTAGTGATAAAAGATTAGAAGAAGATGAACCTTCACAAGATGATGATGAGAGTGAACCTGACGAAGATGTTGATGATACTAGAGATTTTTCTCAAAATGATACAAGAGTAAGTCTTCATAATCAATATGAACAGAAAATCATGATATACCTTGTCTTAGGACATTGGAGAATGAGTAAGACATTTTCATGTCAACATGTGAATCTGAGATGAAATATTATTCTGTATGGTCCGAAGAAGCAAAAAGGACCTTAAATAAAGTTTGTTTTTTTAGTAGTAAAGAAAAGTTGAAACGGGCCGTAACAATTGGAGTTTACAAAAAAATAAAGAATTCAAGGTGGCAACATCAACCAAGAGTCTATGGGTTGTAAGATGCAAGTTCTATAGTTTATTGGGTTGCTTGTTGTTTCTTCGAGGCTGAAAGGTTGGATATAACCTTTAGAAGATAGGAAAATATTTTGAAAATCATAAATGTGAGACCTAAGGGCTTTCTAGAGGCCACGACAACCTAAATACCAATATAATTGCATCTTAACTTCTAAATCAAATTATACAAAAATCCTAAGTTCTTGGTGGTAGATGTCATTTCAAAGGTTCACAAAAAGTTTGGCAATCAAGTGACATATAGAAAAAGCGTGGCTTAGACGTCACCGTGCATTTCAAATGGTGTATAGTGAATTTGAGAAATCATTTAGTGATCTACCAAAAATGTTTGGCATCTTTTTAACACTTTAACCATGGAACAATTGTAGAATAGAAACATGAAGAGTCTATGGGTTCATTAGAGGTAAAAACTTTTAAATTTGTATTTTGGGGTTTCAACACATGCATCGATGGATTCCAAACATATCACCCTATTATTTCATTGGATGGAACTCATATGTATCAAAAATATGAAATCAAATTACTAAATTTTGTTGGAATTGATGGAAATGATAACATTTTTCCTGTAGTGTTTGCTAATGTAGACAAAGAGTTGAAAAAGGTATGGAAGGGATTTTTTAAAAATTTGAGTATACATGTGATAAAAAGTAGAGAAGATATTTGTTTTATCTCTGACAGGGAAAAGGAGTTGTGGTGATTTCAGGAACCTCGAGCCTTTCATCGATTCTGTATAAGGCATCTTAAGAGCAACTTTTAGTCTAGATTTCCAATTAAGGATCTCACTAGATTAATGATGAGGGCTGTTTTAGCCTATCAAAAAAGAAAGTTTGAATCCTTGATGTGCCAAATTAAAGAAGAAATGTAGAAGCATTGAATATCTCATGGAAGCCTCTTTAGACAAATGGACTATAAGCCATGATGATGAAAAACGATGAGGGGTGCTGACATTAAATCTTTTAGAATCATTCAATGGATTATTGAAAAAGCACAGGGTTTGCCTATCACTGCTATGGTTAGACTTTCATTAGAGCAAACTATTGAATGATATACACATAGGTCTCAAATGACATATCAACTTCTAGAACAAAATGAGTTATGGACTGAGAGGTTCAAAATGAAGTGTGAGAAAAATTATGAAAGTACAAAAAGACACTTTATTTTTGATTGGGATATACCCACAGGGGTATTAGAGGTTGGATCTATACATGTTGATGGTACTGATGGTAATCCTTATCGTTTTTCATTGAATGAAAGAGAATGTGATTGTGCAAAATGGGCTAATTTGCACTTTCCATGTTCACATGTCATGAAGGTCACTGCTAGAATAGAAAAGCTAGCTCGAAATTCTGTTATCGAGTATTTTACAATTGAGAATTATGTTGCAACATATTCTGGGTCATTCTCACTCATTGGTCATGAGGCATATTGATCATCTCCAAGTTTTAGAATAAAAAGTACTGAATATCGTTGTCTCAATCGACCAAGGACAACTAAAGTACCTAATAAGATGGATCGTGGTCTTGCAATATATGAACAAGCTTATACATTATGTAGGTAGAGTAGAAATGATAGGCATCGATGTCCAAATTGTAATCAAATTTAAGTTGGTTGTGTTTTAGTTGGCTGAGTTATTTCTTGTTAATGTATCATTTATTTTCTAGTCGTTCAGAAGATTTTAGTGGTATTAGTTTCCTTTCAATAGCTACTATAGTTATGGTAATGTGTCCCGACCCAAGTCTAGGGATTATACGTGACACGACGAATGAAAAGTTCGAAGACAACCCAAACAAGCCTCTTGATCATAACATGCACACATCCTTAGTTGCGGAAGCAAAATAAACATATACAAGATTCAAATGTAAAAAGGGAGATTAGGACTAAGGGAAAATCTTTCATAAATGTAGAAACCATAAGGCAAGTCAATCCAAAAGCATGATTACATAATATCCAACAACATCTCTACATTTAGAATAGAGCGGGGGCCAAGACTCCCCGGGGTCACCCTCATATAAAAAGTATTCTACATAGAGAAAGATTTTCAACGTAGCATGAAATAAGTAGATATTGTTCTCGAAATTGAGGACTCACTAAAGTTTACTTCAGAGGATCGAACTAGCAACGTGGAGGAGGGGGATGATCAAATGGAGCTCCGGTTCCTAACATGTAGGCATAAAGTATGTTAGTATGTTTGAATGTACTAAGTATGCGGGATGCAATGCAACAAGACATAAGCTAATATAGCCAAAATGCATAATCATAACAAAGGATATATATTTCAAAATGGCATGCATGATCAATGTTCATAATAAAACATGCTTGTAAATCATTCATCTCGCAATATATATATATATATATAAAGCATGCACATATGGGAAGAGGCCTCAACCAACATAGACCAAGTAGCTACAACTTGGAATCCAAGGCATGACACCCCCTCTATCAGGTGGACGGATATAACAACCCCCGACTACGTGTGGTCTACTTGCCAAGGCAAATCAAATATGATAACATGAATAGATGGATCCACTAATATAGCAAGAGCAATAATCATAATACTATGGTGGCATAAAGTTTAGAGACTAATGACTTTATGTAAGGACCCCTTAAGTTGATCCCCCATCTTAAGCCTCACTCGGTGCTAAGTAGCTCTTGAAACATTTATAGCTCTTGAAATAATCATAACTTGTATTGCTTGAAAGAAACATAGAAACATGACATCAGTAGCTCTTGAAACATGCTTGACCTCTAGTAGTGAACTTGAACATGAGAGTAGATCATAATCATACTTGAACCCTTGCTTTAACATGAATGGCTCACAAGAGGTAAAAACCTTGAAATAGGGCTTAACTTGATACTTGTAAGATCATAGATGCTTTTCATGAATTTGATACATACTTGAAATCCCTTAATCAACTAGTTCGGATTTACGCCGGGACAATCAACTACTGAAGTACTCTATCTTGTTCGGAGATTAGAGGAGAGATATAGGGATAGAAGGAGAGACCTTCATATGGTGTTCATTGACTTAGAAAAGGATTATGACAAAGTGTCGAGGGATGTTTTATGAAAAAGGATTATGGAGATTCCTAGAGGCGAAAGGTATGCCAAAGTTATATATTAGGGTGATAAAGGATATATATGACGGAGCCAGAAATCGAGTAAGAACGGTGGGAAGAGACTCCAAGTACTTCCCTGTTGAGATGAGACACCATCAAGGAACTATGTTGAGCCCTTTTCTTTTTTCTTTGGTAATTGATGAGCTAGCATGGTCTATCCAGGAGGGGGTGCCATGGTGTTTGCTATTTGCAGATGACATAGTACTGATCGATGAGACTCGGGCCATAGTTAATGATAGATTGGAGGTTTGAAGGGATAATTTGGAATCCAAAGGGTTCAAATTGAGCAAAACCAAAACAGAATACTTGGAGTGTAAATTCAGTGTTGCTAGAGATGCAACAGACATTGAAGTGAATCTTTCTACTCAACCTATTCCTAAGAGAGAAAGCGTTAAGTATCTTGGATCCATCATCCAGAGTAGTGGTAACATCAACAATGATATTACGCATCTTATTGGGGTAGCATGGACGAAATGGAGGCTTGCCTCAGGAGTATTATGTGATAAGAAGATACCAACTAAGCTGAAAGGTAAGTTTTACAAAATGGTGGTTAGACCATCTTTATTATATAGGGTGGAGTGTTGTCCAATTAAGAATTCACATGTTTAGAAGATGCAGGTTGCGGAGATGAGGATGTTGAGATGGACATGTGGACATACTAAGAGTAATAGGATTAGGAATGATGTTATCGGTAAGAGGCTAGAGGTGGCCCTTGTGGCTAATAAGATGATGGAAGCGAGACTGCGTTGGTTTGAACATGTTGGAGAAGGAGTATTGAGGATCCGGTTAGGAGTTGCGAAACGCTTGATTTAGGTGATACGCAGAGGTGTAGAGGTAGACCGAAGAAGCATTAGGGGGAGGTGATCAGACATGATAAGGCAAAACTTCATCTCACGAGGACATGACCTTAGATAGAAAAGATTGGAGGTTATGTATTAGAGTACAAGACTAATAGGTTAGTAAGGGTAGGTCATTAATTGACTATGTTATAGTAGGTTAGTAGGAGTAGTGATGTACTCATATCATAAGTTGTTATTATTAGTTTGTTGTTATTATGTGTCTTATATTTGTTTGCTTTTAGAGTATTTACATTCCCTGTACACCTTGCCATACCTTTTTCCATCTTCCTTATTTGTACCCTTTCTCTGTTCCCCTTCCTTTCCTTACCTTTTCTCATATCTAGTTTATTTTTTTATGGGCTTTTGAGACGAGGGTTCCCAGAGAACAACCTATCCATCTCTACGAGGTAGTGGTAAAGTCTGCATACATTCTACCCTCCCCAGACCACACTTGTGGGATTCCACTGGGTATGTTGTTGTTATTGTTTGTACTTGAAAGCCCTTAATCATTATGAAGTCAATTGACTTATAAATCATGTAATAGATCATCAATAACTTGAGAATTCTTGACTTGACATTTTATTAAACACATGGTGGGTTCATGATATTTGTTCAAAATCATGCAATTCAAGAGTGAAATACGAGGAGTAAACTTAATGAAAATCAACCCACCAACATGAAGTAAAACCCTCATGTAGGGTACCTTGAAATCCATTACAAAAGCTTATGATAAAGCATAGCTTCATAGCTCAAAACATACATAGTCCCAATAGATATAATCAAATCATGGTATAAGCTTGAAATAGATAGTCATGCATAATCAATCAATATTTCATAAAACTCCAATATGATTCATGCTCATAATTCATAACAAGAGATACCCATAGGTAATATAACTTGAAAACATGTAATTTTCATGAAAAGGGAAGGTTGGGCACCATAGGTGAAAGGACCCAATGGATGAAACCCACATACCTTAAAATTGATTTCCTTGAACTGAACTTGAAGTTATCTTAGAGCTTGAAATGGATCCTTGAGTTCCAAAGTTGAGCTTGAGATCCTTAGATTTGGATGAGAGAATTGATAGTCTTAGAGGGGTTTGAGAGAGGGCTTTGTGAGATATAGAGTTGAAAAATGGCTAAGTATGGGTGATTTCACATTTTAATGGGCATAGAGCTATGACCCACTAAAAAAATATTGTACTAGTCTGCGTCCAGTCTGCAATGCAGACTTATCGTGATGGAACATTTTACACTACTTCGCGCCCCTAGTACATCGTGGCTAGGGCGCGAATTCTCTCTGGAACTAGGAAATTAATGAAACTTATTTTTCACTATAAGTCATCTAAAATCCAGGTTATACGTATCCCCTACTCAATTTTCTCCCTGATCGAGAATATGAAGTCGGATTTTCAATATCATACACGAATTTTAAGATATATGGAAATTATGATTATGGGTATTCCGAAGAACATTTTGGGGCATTTAAATACCTCCCCCTTGGGAACATTCGTCCACAAATGTCAAAGAAACATGTATAAAAGAAGTAATCATAAAGATTTCAACCTGACATGAATATGCAACAAATGCATTTAAACATCTATTTTGAAAATATCAACATAAATGTCAAAAATCACCATCAACTTGTTAACATAAACATGAATGCATGCAAAATGACATGAGGTCTGAAACTTAAGACTTGAAATCATATATGGGACTTAAATTAGTTCCTCCATCTTGCGTAGAGTGGAAAAGATATGGGTATCGCTTTCTAATGTCCACCTCGACTTCCCATGTGGTACTTTCAACTTGTTGGTTCCTCCAAAGGACTTTGAAGGAAGCTACATCTTTTTTTCTCAACCTCTTCACTTGTCTCTCCAAAATCTCCATCGGGACCTCCACATAGGTCAAATTATCCTTTACAACACCCCCAACATCTAAGGGCACTATGGCACTTGGATCATCCACACACTTCCTCAACATGGATACATGGAAGACCGGATGAACCATATTCAACTCCATAGGCAACTCCAACTCACATGCTACCTTACCCACTCTCCTTAAAACTCTATAAGGACCGACAAAGCTAGGCCTTGATTTCCCTTTCTTGCTAAACTGGACCACACACTTCATGGGTGAGACTTTCAGATAAACAATCACCAACCTTAAACTTAGGATATCTTCTCCTCACATCGGAGTAGTATTTTTATCTACTTTGGGTTGTTTGGCATCTCTGCCTTATCACTTTTGTCATGCCCAAAGTTCCATTAAGGAGGACTAGCACCCGTTGCCGATAAGGCTCGGGAGAACCAACCTACACCTATACACCTTCTATACATATTATAAGGGATTTCCATTTTCAACATGCTTTTAAGAAAGTAGACAATAATAACAAGTCAAAAGGAAATGCATATGACTAGGCCATTGGAGCCATAATGTCTAAAGTGTGATACATGACTATACTTTACTTTATATCATCTACAAAGCCTCTAGATAAGGAACAACATCTAATAAAGGTCAAGAAGCCCCGCCTCATCACCAAATATACAATACAAAGTGTAAGCTCTAGACATATAAAGCCTCAAAGTAACCTGGAGCTTAGTAATAGTAGTTGGATATCCTGTACTCCTACTGGGGAGATCTACTAGTACCTGTACCTGCAGCATGAAATGTAGGTCCCCCTTAAGGGATGTTAGTATGAGATAATGCACTGAATATGTAAGGCAAAAAATACTATATATGAAGTAACTACTCAAATGAAACTATGCAAAGATCACCTTTAGTTATACTGTAGGATCATGTACTTGATATTCTTTTTATTACTTTGCCTTTACTGTATAATTTGTGCATAACATATAAGACAAATGACTAGCTAATCAGTGGTAAATCTATATCGGGATTGGCCCTGGCTAGGCTTTTCCTTTCACCCCTTTGGCTACCCCTCGTGTTAGGATCGACCCGAGCTAGGTGATTCTTCCACCCCTAGAGCTACCATCACCAAAGCAATATACTTATTTTTCAATTACTTTTGAGATGATTCCTTTGGTGGTCAATATATTAGAACTGTAGGACTGTAGATATAACATATGACATGTAAATAATCACAAAAAACAATGCCATAATGAAAGGAGAAGGTTGCACAAATAATGAAATGCATAGGAGGTAGAATAACACATGAACTTTATTTAGTAGAAAGAACTCGTGTATCTTGGTATCCAAGTATGTATGCAGGTTTGCAAGTGACTATGTATTGAAGCATATGAACATGTGAAAGAGTGGAGACATGGTTATTTGTTATGTCAGAGTTGGTAAGAGCCTCTATGTACCAAGGAAGAATCTATATTTCATGTCAAGTAATATGAAATCGAGTAGCCTTACATACCTCATTGTACCACCTCGCTATTACCTCGAAATAATCTCCCTTTCCTCCAAATATTTATTATAGTAGAGTAGGCAATAAGACTAGTATTAGCAGCTAAGTAACACTTCTTGGCAGTCCAATCTTATAAAAAGTAATATCCGGGCAGCAAGTGTGTAATGATCAACCCTCGAGTATTCCTTCAATCCTTCTGCCTCTAATGGTACTTTCTAATACACATTCTCATATACATATCATTGGCAACCTATTTTAATGCCATAACAGTCTCACAACAGCCCAGAAAGCACAACACACAACAATTATACACAACATACAAGTAGGCGGCATAACATTACGTCGTCTCGCTACACTTCGAAGTCAACAATCCCAAATCTATTTTAGCTTCAACCAAACTGTATATAACATATTTACACATAAAACCAGCTTTAAAAAAGTCCAAAAATAGTCCCAAAGTAGATGGAACTCGCGGAACAATAATTCCCAACTACCAGCCCATAAGTTCGTACTAAGAACACAATTACGATATCATGCAAGAACTCATGTTTGCGAGCTGTAAAAATAGTGCAACAGCCTTTATACATCATTATAGAATAAAACTCCTTAAGAATAGTAGCCTCCCTTCATAATCAGTTCAACCAAAAATAGAAAGCTTCCAAATAATCAAGAAAAATGTACAACAACCTTTGGGACACATGCTATTCAACAATTTCAGCAAAGGTATAATCAGCTTAGTCTCTTGTTTTTCATAAGAAAACCATACTAAGCACATAAGTACTCTTACTTACTTTTACCCTCAAACTGTAGGACTTCTCCAAGAACCCTAAAAGTCTCCTTGTGGCTGCTTTGCAAAGCTAAGAAAGAGTAGAGAGAAAACCTTATGAAAGTTGAGTTTTTCCCAAGTTAAAAATGACTTAAAGATGCCGATTTTTTAATCCTTTTTAAGGGGGACTCTTTGGCCGACTTTCTCTTGAGCTTTTGATCACATATTAACACATATAATCAAGCTAGAGATGCAGCAGCTTGGCCCTCTCACTTGGGCCTAAATGCGTCTCAAAGTTGATCGGCCTTGGCTATCCATTTCCCTAATTTTCTTCACTTAGTTCGGGCCAAATTCTATAAGTGAATTGTGAATGTACTTGGGCCCTTAATATTATTCATCTTGGAATGTGAATATTGTCCATTTACGATGCTAAAACATGGGTTAAAGTTATACCATTAACACAGACTCGGACAAATTCGGCATCGGACCTCGTCTCCATCTAGGTAGCGAATATAAGCTAAGCAAGTAGGTAACTCACCTCCTAACTTCCTAAGTCCTACAAGCACCTCAATTCTCTCACTTTGTTTAGGGTCGTGATCTTCTCAATTTGACATAAAACTTGTATACACTTGACCCTCTTAAGCGTCAGATGTACATATCGCCCTCTAATATGAGATTCAAGCACTTTTAAAAATGGGCGCTAATTTGACCAAACCATATCATGCTTCATTTGCATAGAACTAGTACATGTAAGATATGGGGTGATACACAACCTCACCTTCTCCAGGGCTTCCATGAACAAATCTGGACCTAGCAAGGCTATATCCCCACTTCAAACCACCCAATCGAGGATCTACAATGCCTACCATTTAAATCTTCAGAGGGAGCCAAACCAATGCTTAAGTAGTAGCTATTATTATAAGAAAACTCAATAAGTGGAAGATGTTTATCCCAACTACCCTTAAACTCCAAAGCACAAGCTCTAAGCATATCCTCAAGAGTTTGGATGATCCTCTTGGCTTGACCATCCGTTTGAGGATGAAAAGTCATGCTAAGCTTAACCTTGGTACCAAGACCTCTTTGGAAGGACCTCTAAAAGTGTGAAGTTAATTGAACACCATGATTTGAAATGATAGACAACAACACCCCATGCAACCTAACCAACTCATGAATGTAGAAGTTGGCATAATCTTCTGCACCATAAGTGGTTTTGACCGGTAGAAAGTGAGCTGACTTTGTGATTCTATCCACAACAACCTAAATAGAGTCAAAGTGTTTCTTAGTCTTAGGCAAACCAACCATAAAATCCATGTTGATCTCTTCTCACTTCCAAATAGGAATTTCTATGTCTTGGGCTAGGCCACCCTACCTTTGATGTTCGGCTTTTACTTGTTGGCAATTGTGACATCCAGATATGAACTTGGCAATATCTATCTTCATACCACCCCACCAATACACCTCCTCAAGTCTCTATACATCTTTGTAGAACCAGGTTGAATAGAATAGGATGAATTATGGGCCTCATTCAAGATCAACTCTCTCAAGTCATCAACATTAGTCCCACATAACCTACCTTGGTACCTAAGGGTACCATCTCCCCTTTGGGAGAAAACCTTTACTTTACCATCTTTCATCAAGGCCTTCAACTCTAATAAAGTGGAGTCAAGATCTTGTTTTGACTTTACCTCCTCAATCAAAGAAGATATAGAACCATCAACAACCACTACACCACCATTTTCAACTTCATCCAAACTAACCCCCAATCTAGCCAACCGATAAACTTCTTTAACCACCTCTTTGCTACCATCATCTACATGAGCTAAACTAAACATGGACACTCTACTTAGAGCATCAGTCATAACATTAGCTTTGTCGAGATGATAAAGCCCACTAATATCATAATATTCAAGGAGATCTGACCACTTTTTTTGTCTCAAGTTACGATCTTTTTGGGTGAAAATATATTGGAGACTCCTGTGGTCGATAAACACATAAACATGAACCCTATACAAATAGTGACTTTAAATTTTCAAAGCAAACACCATAGCCGACAATTCAAGGTCATGGGTGGGATAATTCTTCTCATGCACCTTAAGTTGTCTAGAGTCATATGCTATCACCTTGCCATTTTGCATCAAAACACACCCCTAACCAATTCTTGAGGCATCACAATAGACCACAAGCCCTTCCAACCCTTCCAGTAGATCCAAGATAGGAGCCGAGACAAGCTTATCTTTCAAAGTTTGGAAACTCTTTTCATATTCATCAGTCCACATGAATTTTGTGTTCTTTTGGTTCAACTTTGTCATAGGAGAAGCAATAGAAGAATAAACATTCACGAACCTCCATTGGTAACCCGTCAAACCTAAGAAACTCCTAATATCCAATGGAGTCAAGGGTCTAGGCCAATTTCTAAACACCTTCATCTTCTTAGGATCCACCTTAATGCCATCACCCGACACCACATGCCCTAGAAAAGTAACCTCTTTCAACCAAAATTCACATTTTTCATATTTATCATATAACCTCTCCTCCCTCAAGATTTGCAACACCACCCTCATGTGATTCACATGCTCATCCTCACTCCGAGAATAAATCAATATATCATCAATAAAGACCACCACAAACATGTCAAGGTAGGGTTTAAAGACCCTATTCATGAGATCCATAAATATATTCGGTGCATTAGTCAACTCAAAGGACATAACCACAAACTCAAAGTGCCATACCTAGTCCAAAAAGCTGTCTTGGGAATATCACACTCCCTTACCTTCACTTGCTGGTATCCGGACCGAAGATCAATCTTAGATAAGTGACTAGTCCCTTGTAGTTGATCAGAAAGGTCGTCAGTCCTTGGTAGAGGGTACTAGTTCATTATGGTCACCTTATTAATTTGTCGGTAATGAATGCACTTCCTAAGAGAGACATCTTTTTTCTTCACAAACAACGCTGGTGCACCCCATGGTGACTTACTAGTCCTTATGAAAGCCTTCTCCAACAAATCCCTCAATTGATCCTTTAACTCCTTCAATTCCATCGAGGCCATACGATAAGAGGGAATGGAAATGGGTTGAGTATCAGGAAGGAGGTCTGTACCAAAGTCTATTTCCCTTTCGAGAGGAACATCGGGAAGCTCATCAGGGAAGACATCATGAAACCTATTAACCACCAGAACCGATTCAATAGGAAGGATTTTGGACTCAACATCCCTAACCCTTACAAGATGATAAAGGCAACCCTTAGAAATCAAATTTTGGGCTTTAAGACAAGAAATGAATCTGCCCTTGACCATCACATCACGACTTTCCCACTTAAGGACAGGCTCATTAAGGAATTGGAATTTAACCCTACGGGTTCTACAATCAATAGAAAAGCATAATATGCATGCAACAAATCCATCCCAAGAATGACATCAAAATCCACCATATCTAATTCAACAAAATCACAAGGCAAGACTTTATGCAATATGA
>JAOTQR010014309.1:0-17720 GCA_025774065.1 Solanum ossicruentum
TTTGATTCCCTATTAAATTTGTCCTTGAGTATGGACTTGTAAGGTGGATGCGAAAAGGTAAGTCCGTTTCTTGCCTTAAGGTATAATTGATTTCTAAGGGTTGCTCTCATGTTCTTATTGCATAGGGTCTTATCTTGTAATTTTGGTTAAACTTAGATTGTTGGTTGGAGGTCTTGAGGTGGTTCGGGTACTTGCATGTTATGGCTCTTTTGATTGTAGAACCCATAAGGCTGTAATATGGTGGTTAAGAATGGTCAATCTAATTTGGTCAACTACCATGGGTTAGTCACTTTTCTAATCTTGATATTTGGTTTGGGTTTTGTTCCATAGTGATGATAAGGATGGCTGATATCCCTAAGTGTCTTTTCGGATTAGGAGTGAGCCTTTTGAGTATGTTGGAGTTGTTTGGATGGCTTATACACAGGAATAGGGTCTTTAGTCCCTACCTTGTTATGCTTATGGTGGTCTCTATTGATGAATTATGGATTTATTTAGAGCTTATGAACTATTTGGGGGTAGTGTTGCAAATTTGAGGGTAAAAGGAGTTGTATGATAAGTATGTGAAGTGTGAAATTTGGTTAAGGAGGTTACCTCCCTAGGTCATGTGGCGTCGGAGGATGGTATTAAGATTGATCCTAAGGAGATGTATGTGATTAGAAATTGGCCTAGACCTTTGACTCTCTTAAACATAAGGAGTTTCTTGGACTTAGCGGGTTGCCACCGGAAGTTTTTGAATGGGTTCCCTTCGATTGCTTCTCCCATGACTAAGTTGACCCAAAGGAAGGATAAGTTGTCTCAGCTCCTATCTTGTCCCCACTGGATGGGGGTGGAAGGGTTTGTTGTGTATTGTGATGTCGCCTGAATTTGTTTGGGTTGTGTGTTGATACAAGGTGATTAGGTGGAAGTCTATGCTTTTAGATGATTTGAGATGCATGAGAAGGATTATCATATCTATGTCCTTGAGTTGGCCGCCAGGGCTTTTGCTTTGAAAATTTGACCTCATTGGTTGTATGGGGTGCACGTCGGTGTGGTTACCGTTCACAAGGGTTTCCAATACGTGTGCACCCAAGGGATCTTATCTTGAGACAAAGGAGGTTCTTAGAACTTCATAAGGATTATGATATGAGAGTGCATTATCATCTCGGTAAGACTAGTGTTGTGGCGGATGCTTTGAGTAGGGTATCTATGGTTAGCCTAGCTCATGTTGATGGTGGTGATGAAGAGGTGGCTAGGGAGGTGCATCAGTTGCCTAGTTTGGAGGTAAGGTTGGAAGAGGTTTGTAATGGTGGTGTTATTGTTGTTGATGGTTCTAAATCTTCATTGGTTGATGAGGTAAGAGCAAAGCAAGTTCTTGATCCCTCCTTGTTAGAATTGAGGGCCTTGGTGAAAGAGGGCAAGGCAGAGGTTTTCTCCCAAGAGGGAGATAATGCCCTTAGGTACCAAGATAGGTTGTGTGTACCTTGTGTTAATGGCTTGATAGAAAAGATCCTTGATGAAGCCTGTAATTCTTCTTACTCTATTCCTCCCCCCAAGTTCTACCAAGAGTTTAGAGATTGAGAGATGTGTGTTGGTAGGGAGGCATGGAGAAGGGCATTGCCAAATTTGTTCCCGGTCATCATAATTATAACAAGTCAAAGTCGTACACCAAAGGCCAGGTGGCCTAAGCTAGGACATAGAGATTCCTACTTGGAAGTGGGAGGTGATTAACATGAATTTTGAGGTAAGATGGCCTAAGACTGGAAGGGGTTTTGACTCTTTTTGGGGTGTGGTTGATAGGGTGACGAAATTGGTTCACTTTTTTTAACTGGTTAAGACTACTTATGGTGCCGAAGAGTATGTTAAATTTTACATTCATGAGTTGGTGAGATTACTTAAGGATATGTGTAGGGCTTGTGCAATGAAGTTCATGAGTAGTTGGGATGATCATCTTCCGTTGATTGAGTTTGTGCTTTGTGAGTCATCATAGAGTGTTTGAAATGACCCCAAAAAGTGTCCAAAAATGTGACTCAAAAGTGCCCGGAATTGTAATTTTCATATATCTAAAAATTCATTCATTATTTTGAAAATGCGACTTCATATTCTTTTTAGGGGGTCCAATTGAATGGGAAATGGGTCTAACCCGAATATTAGAGCAATCGTATCAAAATTCAAAAATCGCAAAATTATGATTTAGGATGGTCAAATTCTAAGGGGCATATCTCTTAAAAGACAAAGAATTAGGTGGCTCACGACCTATAAAATTAAACCTCTTTGAATTATATTTCCAACGCACTTGGTTTCACCTCATTTTGAGTTCGAATAAAGGAGTTATGTTCATTTTCGTCGAACTCATTTGTGCAAAAAATGCAATTCTAGTGAGTAGTCCGTTTTGGTCCTGTTTTCTCTTGAGTTCAGTCCAAGAATTTTAAGTCTTGGGCCTAAGGGTTCTCATACTTGAAAATACCTATACTTTGCCTTATTTCACCCTCATGTGATCCTAAATATTCCCCAATACTCACTCAAACACTTAGACTCATATTTCACCCTAAATTCAAGTCTCAAAGCTTAAGACTAATCCTTAAGGATTTCACTCAAACTTCAAGTCTCCATTAAAGTCCTCTTCAAGAAGTCTCCCAAGTCAAACTATGTGGGTTTCAACCATTGGATCCTTTCACCCATGGTGCCCAATCCTCTTTTCTACTTAAATTGCATGATTTAAAGTTGATATTACATGTGGGTTTTGTATATTAAGAAATTTACTGCATAGTGATTTGGGATTTATGAAAGTATGATTGTTTTAGCATGTTTTGAGTTATAAATCTTGAATCTAATATTGGATTTGATGAGGAGTTTTGATGTATATTGTTTGAAGGTATTGCAAGGTGTTGATTGATGGTTTTACGATGGATTTTCTTGCATGATTTCACTCTTGAATTGCATAGTTTTACACTAGCACTACACACCCGCCAAGTGTTTGAGAAAATGTCCAGGTAGGTTTTCTTGAGGAATTGAAGGTCTAATGTTTGCTCTTTAGTGATGTACTAGCCATGACTCTGTGATGATGAAATAGGGATAAATATGTGTTAATTTCATGAAACGTATGCATGATGATGAAAGAAGAGTATGTATATGATATTATGATGAGGATAGAAGGAAAGTATGTATATGGTATTTCTCTATGTAGGTGTTGAATTGACGATTAACCAAATTGAGGGGTTTATACCTCATTAACCAAATGGTGGGGTTAATACCTCATAACCAAATTGAGGGGTTGATACCTCATTATCCAAATTGAGGGGTTGATACATCAATCACTTAGAATAGGAGATGGTAAGCCCATTAGCCAAAGGATGGTCTTTTTCTACTTATGAACTATGTTCTATATAAGCATGATTTACTTCAAGCACCATTCATACATGTCATATAGTTATTATGCTATCCATTGCCTATGATTATGTATTTTGACTAAGTTGCCTATTTATTGTTGAATTGCATCTGACATACTTAGTACATTCAAATGTACTAACCCATACTCTATGCCTACATGATGTTACCATGTAGGAACCGGAGCTCCATTTGGTCATCCTCCTCCTCCACATGGCTAGTGGTATTCATTCAATCTAGTTGGTGAGTCCTTATGTTAGTTGGCAATATCTATGTTCTTTTGCTATGTATTAAAGACTGTATTTCCTTTTTGGTATACTTTGACTATGAGGATGAGCCTTGTTGCTTGTCTTGGCCCAGGCTAAGTTCTATGTTAGAGGTGTTGTTGGACAAGATATGTATTATGCTTGAGCTTTACTCACTTATGATATTCAAGCTATTTAAATATAAGTATCTCTCCCTTAGTCCTAGTTTCTCTTATTTATGTTTCTTATGTTGATTTATTTTATTTCCACGACCAAAGATGTGTGATGATATGCCTGAGGCTTGTTTGGGGTTCCTTCAGGTTCCCCATTCGTCGATCACGTCTAGACCCTAGGCATGGGTCATGATAGTGTTGAGAAATATTGGTGAGGTTGCATACAAATGGGAATTGCCTTTGGATATGGTTATCGTTCGTCCGATTTTTTGTCATGCTTCTACGTTGAAGGGATTGTTGGTGACTCTAGTGTTGTAACTCCTTGAAGTTGTGGTTTGTAATGGATGAGTGTCACTATGAAGAGGTCTGGTGGAGAAGTTGGGTGGATATGAGTAAAGGTTGTTTTGTAAAGGTGTAGTGTTTGCCAAGGGCCATTGGGAGAATCATCAAGTCGATAGTATCTCTCGGGGAGCCGAAGTGGGCATGGAGGAGAAATATTCGTACCTCTTTCATTCTATTCAAGCTTCTGATAACACGTCAAGTCCTTTTATGATTCTAAGTCTTATGTTTCAGCCCCTATGTCATTGCAAGCATCCATGTTTATGTTGACAAGTTGATAGTGATTTTACACTTATGATGAGATTTTTGAAATGTTGTTTAAGTGCATTATTGCATCCTTTTGCGGGCTGAAATTGTAATGTTTGTGTTTCTTACATACATTTCTTTGACATTTATGAATGAATGTTTCCAAGGGGGAGATATTGTAACAACCCCAAAAAGCACTCGAAAATGTGCCTCGGAAGTGCCCAGAATCATAATTTGCACATATCTCAAAATTCATGCATGATATCAAAAATTTGACTTCATATTCTTGTTTAGGGGGTCAAATTTAGGAGGAAGAGGATCTAACCCTGATCATTGAGAAATCGTATCAAATTATGAATTTTCAAGTTGGCATGAAAACAGTGTTGTTTCCGCGCCATCAACGCAACGTGCACAGGTACAAAGTTGGTCCAGTTTTTTGGACTTCGGTCCAAGACTTTTAAGTCTTGGGCCTAAGACTTCCCACATGAGAAAATATATATATTTAGCAATTTTGCACCCTCATATCATTCTAAACATTCCGTAATACTCACTCAAACACTTAGTCTTATATTTCTCTCAAAATTCAAGAGCCAAAACCCTATCCAGATCTTAAGGAATTCAACCAAGCTTCAAGTCTCTATCTCCAATCTTTATCAAGTTCATCTCCAAAGATAAGGTATGTGGATATCTTTCATGGCTTCCTTTCACCCATGATACCCAAGCTTCCTTTTCCTCAAAATTGCAAGATTTAAAGTTGATTTACTCGTGGGTCTTATTTATTATGAAAATCACTGCACACTATGTTTGGTCTTATGAAATTGTGATTGTTTTACCATATATTTGCTTCCTCACACATTAATAATTATTATTAAGGCATGTTTAACATATATAATTGCATAAAAGTAAATAAGTTTCACTAAGACAAACTCCTCCCTCATTCCTTTCGATGATTCCAGAAAATTAAATTCTCTAACGACACAAATTCAAGTAAAAGAGTTGTGAAGTAGGGTTTGGTTTTATCTCAAGATAATACATTTTTGAAAGTGAATACATTATTTATTACTAAAGGCATTGCAGTTAAATGACAGAAACTTGTGCATGTGGCCATTGTGTTGAATGTTATATGTGAAAACTGTGTCGTCACATGTCGTTTGAATTGAATAGAATACATGGCTTGAAAAATGATGTGTGATTAGATGTGTGAGCCTTCATGTCTAAACATGCAAATGTCAGTTTGCCAAATAAGCATGGATAATGAGAATCAATTGGGGTCATGTGTGATCATTACATGTTGGGTATTGGGAATTTGTTGAAATCATGTGGGGGTGCATAATATCTTGCTTCGGTCCTGATTTAAAACGTAAAAATATTGTTTCGAGAACCCATTTAATAGACTTGGAAACCCAAATGTTTGGATTTGTCACATTACGAGGGTCTTCTATGGCCCGTGGAACATTCCACGAGCCGTAGTTGCCCCTCATATAAAATTCTAGAAACTTGCAGTTTCTGGTATCCTATCAGATGAGACCTTCTATGGGTCATAGTTTAATTTACGACTCATATAAATGTCTCGTAGGGCCATACCTATAGAAAATCAAAACTAGAATCAATTTTATGACTTACTCTACAACTCGTAGAATATTCTACAAGTCATACCTTGTCTCGTAGGTGCAATTCCAGTAGCTAAATTTAATACACTACATCTTCTACGAGGGCATATTATGGCTCGTAGTTTCACTATGACCCATAAAAGAGCCTTCGTAGACCCATTTGTACTCAATTCAGATGTGCTATTGTTTTTCATTTCTTTACTCATTGGGGAAGGATGAGATATGGGCCATGCAGTGGCACCTATAAGATGAGCCCTCAGAGGATCAGAGCACCTCTGAGGCAAGTGGATCATTAGAGAAGCTCAGCATTCAGCCTGACCCAGATGTTGAACAACTACATACATGAGCTGCCACTAGATCAGTCGTACAGCCTCAGACTCAGGCTATTACTGCCTGTTTTCCCCAGTCTGCAGAGGGAGGTGACAAGGATAGCAACTCTATATAGATGACTCCCTTCAAAGAGGAGTCCGAGTCACGATCTGGCGACGAGTTAGAGTCAGAGTCTTCAGCAGCCCCTCAGGCATAACCCTCCCCTCCGGATGCTCAATCTAGCCAGTGATGCATTGAGGCCATGCAGGCCATCTACCTGGAGGGCATACAAAAGAACAAGCCTAGCTGACTAGCTGATTCTATTTTTGATGAGCCTCGCATCATCACGTAAGGGTTAAGACAATGTCCCTGGCCTCTAGGACACAATCAATAGATAAAGACTCCAGTGGTTGCAGGACCGTTAAGGAAGTACTCCCCGGCCATGGTTCGACAGCTATTTGCATCATACGCCACCACCGTTGTCAACTCTCTACCCAAGGGGAAGAAACCCCTCACTTAACCACGATTGATACATATGAGGGTGAGGGGTCAACAGGTGGATATATCAGACACAACTATCAACCAGATGTTATTTGGGTCAGAGTTCCCAGTCCCCAGGTCGACAATAGTGTTTGATAGGAGACTGGGGCTGACTCAGGATAAGGCCCTTATGAGAGACAGGCCATAGGGCCTCTTTGAAGAGGTGGATTGCTAACCACATAATAGAGTAGGGCTCAGAACCTGAGTGGATTTCTAAGTCAGCAGAGCCCATAGTGAAGGACTCACTCAGCTTCATCAAAAATATTTTGTGGGTTGTCGTGAGATGACAAATCTCGCCCACACTTGTAGATAATACACTGACGCCAGATAGTGTAATAATGGTTTCCAGCATCTTGGATGGCTATGAGATCGACTGGGCCTATCGAATTGCGGAGCAAATACATGAGGCTGCCCTAAAGAGGTCCACCTCAATCCCCTTCCCGTGCCTGATTTATAGACTCTATATAGAGTCAGGGTGGAGATACTACACTATTTAGACTCATTGATCCAGGTTCAGTAGACACTTGATGTTAGCCTGATAAAGATTGATGATGATTCGATGGCCCTCCAGCGAGCACCATACCCTCAGGCTCAGATGCCAAAGATGTTCATTATTGTGCCACCGCCTAAGCCTCCATCTACCACCACTTGTTACGACCCAAGCCTAGGGCCTAGACGTGACACGACACATGGGGAACCCAAAGGGACCCCAAGCAAGCTTCTTAACATATCATTACACATCCTTGGTCACGAAAGCAATAAAATATAAAAAGAGTATGTAAATAGGGATAAACGGGGCTAAGGGACAACTTTCATATCATAAACATCAAGAGTCAAAACAGTGTCAAAGCTCATGGCATCATATATATCATGTCCAACAACACCTCTAACAAATTAAACTTAGCAGAGGCCAAGACAAGCAATTGGCCTCACCCTCACAGTCAAAATATACAATAAAGAAAGAGAGTTGTAATACATAACATAAGAACATAAACATTATCCTCGGAATGGAGAACTCACCAACTAGCTTGAGAGAGATCGTACTAGCCACGTGGAGGAGGATAATCAAGTGGGGCTCTGGTTCCTACATAGTGACATCATGTGGTCATAGAATATGCGTTACTACGTTTGAATGTACTAAGTATGTGGGATGCAATGCAACAAGAGATAGGCATCATAATTAAAATGCATAATAGTAAGCAATAGGTAGCATAATAACAATATGGCATATATGATCAATGCTTAAGTAAAACTTGCTTACATGGAACATAATACATGTGTAAGAAGAGACCATCATTATAGAACCTGTAGGCTACCAATGTACAAACCCCTTTGGCTGATTGGTGGATCGTCGCATCCTACCATCCATAGTGATTGAGGAACTAACCTCGCAACCCGGTTACCAAGTACGAACCCCTTTGGTTGGTTAGTGGATAGTCGTACCCTACCACCTCTGGTGATTGAGGTACTAACCCCTCAACCTGGTTATCAAGGCACATTCCCTTAATTAGTATCAAGGTACAAACCCCTCGACATGGTTACCCAAGCTCTTAACCCCCCTAGTAAGGCATGGTCACTTTCCAACACTATATAGGAGAATATCATATACATACGTTCCTTTCATCATCATAAAGTCATTCAACTCATAGTACATACATTAGACCTTCTATTCCTCAAAATACATTGACCAGACATTTTATCAAACACTTGGCAGGTGTGTAGTGCTAGTGTAAAAACCATGCAATTCAAGAGTAGAATCGTGTGAGAAAATTTAGTGTAGAACTATCAGTAGATACTTGGTAACACCCTCAAGAAATATACATTAAAACTCTTCATCAAATCTCATAGTAGATCTTAGATTCATAGCTTAAAACATGTTAAAACAATCACAATTTCATGAAACTCCAACATAGTGTGCAGTGAAATTCATAATAAGTAAGACCCATGAGTAAATCAATTTTAAATCATGCAATTTTAGGTAAAAGAAAGCTTGGGCTTCATGGATTCCCATGAAAGAAACCCGCATACCTTGACTTTGAAGAATCCTTAAAGAAGATTGGAAATGGAGACTTGAAGCTTGACTGAGAACCATAAGATCCGGATGAGTTTTGGGACTTGAAATTTGGAGTGAAATATTTGTCTAAGTGTTTGAGTGAGTATTAGGGAATGTATTGAATGATATGAGGGTGAAATATGACTAAGTATAGTATTTTTACGCATGGGACTGCTTAGGACCAAGACCCAAAAGTCTTGGATCGAGATAGAAAAATAGTGCACAAAATACACAAGATGCACCAGGGGCGCGAATTGCTCTCTGGAAATCGCATTTTATGATTTCCAAATTTTGATGCGGTTGCTTAAAATTAGAGGTTAGACCTATTTCCCCCTAATCAAGAATATAAAGAAAAATTTTCGATATCACATATGGATTTTGAGATATATGAAAATTATGATTATGGGCATTCCTACGCATATTTTCGGGCACATTCTAGGGTCGTTTCACCACTGTTGATGCTCCCACTGCTAAAGGGCCCCTACAAATTGAGGCTGATGCGAAGAGAAGGCCCATGACTAGTACTATTGCCCCGAGGTCGTGCCCACACCAACAAAAACCCGCTGGCATGATCTATGTGTCAGCCACTTCTATTCAATCCATGTCGCAGAGGCAGGCCCACACTGAGTCACAGCTGGCTTTGTTATTACAGTAGATTCAGCCCTGGGTTCGCCAAGACATTTCAAGGTTAAGGCTCGTATGCAGGCATTCGCGGTGGCTGCTATTTAGGAGACACTTACACCCTTGGACAGCCGCATTGACGCAATTGAGCCGCGAGTACAGCAGAGCCTCAGCTCAGCATGGCTTGTAGACATGATGGCCATTCAGGTAGAGATCCAGCAGCTCTGAGCCGATATGACTGTAGCACTAGCAGGACGAATTGTGTTTCCCAGTCGATCCCACATAGGTAGTGGTAGATCTATTTGCTCCAGAGGAGACTTCACTCCCTTTCCTTGAGAAGAGGCCCCGTATTGATGATCCAGATATAGTAAGACTAGAGGCGAGGTTGAAAAAGGAGTAGAAGTATGAGCTTACCAAAGTACACTCAATGAGGATAAGGAGATTCCACAAGCTCGTGAGCTAGAGAGAATTAGGGGCGTTGGACCCTCCAGACATGCTCCTACTACTGAGGAGGCCAAAAGGCAGGTTGAGGGTGGCCAGACTTAGCCAGAGACCGACGCTTAGGTGCCCAGGTATGTTCCTTTATGACCCTTGTACTTTACTATTTTATTTTGTGCATTGAGGACACTGCAAAGCTTTTCCAATGGGGTGTGGGTAGTTATAGGCCTTAGTGAAGTCTAAATAACATTGGCCTATAATTATCCTAAATTTTGAATTTGAGTTATTTACTTGGTTGTGATCTTTTTCCCTAAGGATATATACTTTCTGTTGAGGCGGCATGTTTAGGATATGTAGGTAGTATTAGTAGCATGTAGTATTGATGTCTATGGCATATGTTTGTTTTATTTTTTTTTTTATGGAAAAATGATACCCACCCAAAATTTTTATTAGTTAGTCTAGATAGAGACCATGCATATTTGATTGTTTGACGGTGCTTGTTCTGATAAGTGAGGTTGAATTATGATGAAAAGCATGATCTGAGAGTTCTTGTTAATAGTGCAATCAGTGCCATGTGTGTGTTAGCACTTTTTGCTAAATTCTCATACTGTGTTTCAATTCAGAACTTGCCCTATTACTCTGACTTAGACTATAGGTTAGTTGGTTAGAAAAGGATCTTAAGTCGTTGCTCATATTAGTCCATTTAGCCTAAATAACCAACCAAATGTGTAATGTATCCTTTGATCCTAATGTTTGAGCCTTGCATGTACCCTTTTCTTTATAAAAATGTAAGTTACCTAGCCTTGTTAA
Source organism: Solanum ossicruentum (assembly GCA_025774065.1). Taxonomy (NCBI): domain Eukaryota; kingdom Viridiplantae; phylum Streptophyta; class Magnoliopsida; order Solanales; family Solanaceae; genus Solanum; species Solanum ossicruentum. Next base: position 10,748 of record JAOTQR010014309.1, read on the forward strand.
ATGTAAAATCCTGATATTAGCTCTGGTCCTTCCTTGAATATTGTGCACCTTGACTGAGGCAAAAAGTTTAAGTTGAGGATGGCTACCAAAAGTGGTCCTGGTTCATAGGTTGGATTGTGTGCACCTCGATTCGGGCCAAAAACCTAAGTTGAGGGTGGCTAGTATAAGGGTAATCACATAAAATGAGGTGGAAGCTAGTGATACATGGAAAAAGGGATAAAAATGTGCTCTGGGGCAAGAAAATGAGTAGATGCCTAATCAATAAGCTAAAATGAAAAATGATGTGAAAATAAAAAGGCAATGAGCTAAAATTGAGAATAATGCACCCAAAAAAGCTTGAAATAGGAGAAGGGAAGAATGAAGTAAAAAATTGAGAAGTGTTAATAGGACAAAAGTGTAGAATAATGCAGTGTCAAGAAGGGTCTTTAGTCACTATGTTCCCAACACATCATACCAAATCCCCCTGATCCTACATTACAAGCCAAGAAAGTCCTAAGTGATCCTAATCCAAATAGTCGAAGGTCATAGTTGTGAGTGTGGGGGGAAGCATATGGTATTGAGCATGGTATTTGAATATCTTTAGCAAGAGTGAGTGTTTTTTTGTAGTCCCAAGCACTGAATCTAAAAATATCATCACGAGTGGGATATGGGACTTCTTTCTGTGAGGGCACTTGCATTACACTATTGATTTTAGACTAACTCAGTGATTTCTACTTAAGTTGCACTGTGACATGTATTGATCTGCATTGGTTCGCTTGATAGCAATCAGATATACATTTATGAGTAGTATAGGTATTTGTGCTTGAGTTTGATATGATGTGAGACATTAGATTAGGTCTGTGTGTTACTGTACTGCTTGTGTTGATTGAGTTCGTCGCTTTAGGACAAGCAACAATTTTAATTTGAGGGTGTTAATGTGTTGTCAAGATACAACACTTTTGATGCTTAAAACTTGAAGTTTTGTGTGTTCTCAAAGCAATATTAGTAGATTTGATGTGTTTTTATAGTTTTTTGTAGGATTACAGGTTTGGAATCATTTTGGGCTAAATGTGAAGAAATTGAAGTGTTTGTTGTTCTACGACACCTTTTACAGGTCATGAAAGTTTCCACGGGTCATAGAGTTGGTTGCGTAGCAAAATCTAGTGAAGGGGAGATTTTCTGAAGTTCAATATACGAACATACAGACAAGCCATAAAAGTTTTTACAAGTCGTAGATATGGTGTCGTATCCTGAGGAACAGAAAGTGGAAAGTTGCTAAAAAGTCATCAGATGAAACCCTTCACAGACCGTAAGTCCTTATATGATCCGTGGATAGGTCTCGTAGAAGTCAACCCCAGATTTGCAGATTAAATCCATGAAGCCCCGATTACAGGCAGTAGAACATTTTACGGCTTCTAAAGTTGCCCGTAGTGTCTGCCGATCCAATTCTCTTATTTTGATTTGCTTTTGTATTTTAAATATTTTAAATAGGTTTTTAGGTTATTTTTTGTATGGAATAGTTAGGAACCAGTGAAAAACATTGTGGCACACTTGAGAATTAACATTTTGTGATCTTAATTCATACTTGTAATTTTCATTGAAGAGTTTGGATTTCTTGTTCTTAATTTCACTCATGTAAATGTCTAATTATGTTATGCTATATCATGATTCTTGCAGCTATAATATGAGTAGCTAAATCTACAACTAGGATTGTGGGAACCATAAAGAACTAATAAGGTAAAATTGGATAATCTGTAATTCTTGGGAAGTGTGCATGCATATATATTAATTAATTCTCTTTACTTTGATTACTTTTTAATGGTGGTCAACATTATAATTCGTGTAGTATTACTGACTAGATCAAGGTAGTAATAAATAGGAAAAGAGATTAATTAACAGGATTCAATTGATGTTCCACTTCTAATCACTCAAACTGGATCAAGAGGAGGTTGTACTGGAACAATAGGTAAGGATTAGTAATGTCACACTGTGAAGATGGATCAAATCACATTTGAAATTTACCTCTTACCTGGATCTTGAACTTATCCTTCAACATGCTATACACTAGAAAAGAATTTGATTATCTGGTAATACTGAGTTAGAGAATCATGAGGAACATAATACCCTAGTTACTCTTCTTACTGGTTTTACATATGTGTCTTAGTTTGGGATTTCTTTCTACAGTTTTACGGAGATAAGTAGCTTAATCAACTCGAATTGCTTGAAATTACTCTAAGTCTACCATATTCCCTGTGGGTTCGACCCTAATCTTGGTTAGGTTATATATCTTCATAATGACCGCTTTATCCTTCAAAAAGGAGGTGTAACTTGGGCGATAACACTCCATGGAGTTTTTTTTACGTGTGTTTTTTCACTAAGGACACTTACTATATATTGGGCGAAAAGCCTAATTTGAGGGTGGTTGCTACAAAGAAATCACAGCAAGACGGAAAGAAAAGCATAGTATATAATGAAAAAGGGAAAAATATGAAGCGGGTGTGAGAAAAATGCATAAAATGTGAGCCAAAAAGAAAAGGAATTGAGAAAAAATAAAAGGTAATGAGCTGAAAATAGAATGTGCACCCGAAAGTGTTTGAAATAGGAAAGAGGGAACAATGAGTTGAAATGACAGTATTGGTAAGACATAGTGTAAAACAGCGCAGTGTCAATGAGGGCAATTAGTCACTATGTTCCAAAAGTATCCTACCAAGTCCCCCAAGCTTACATTACAAGCTAAGAAAGTCTTATAGTGATCCTAGCTCAACTAGTCAAATATCATGGTCATGGTATTGTACACAGTGTTCGAATATCAATTTGTGAGTATGAGCGTATTAGTCAGTTCATAGCATTGAATCAAAATACATCAGTTTGAGTGAGAAATGGGACTTCTTTATGAGAGGGCACTTGAATTACATTGTTAATTGTAGACCATCTCGGTGATTATTGCTTACTTGCATGTCTTTTCTGTCAAAGTTACTCTGTCCTGTGTTGATCCGCTTGAATTTGTTTGATAATTATCTTGTATCTGCACTTCTAGTTTGAATGCGTAACTATAATTGACTGAGACATGATGTATGTAATGAGATTGAGGTCTATGTGTCGACTGTACTGCTTATGCTAGACTAAGTCTGTCGTTTGAAGACAAGCAACAATTTTAAGTTGAGAGTGTTGATGTGCTGCCATAATAAGACACTTTTAATTCTTTAAACTTAGAATTTTGTATGTTCTCTAAGCGATATTAGTAGATTTGATGTGTTTTTATGTTGATTTTGCAGGAATATAGAATTCGGGGAGTTAAGTTATAATTTGCACAAGTTGAAGTTTTTTAATGATGTATGAGACCATCTATGGTCTATGGTTTGATCCACAAGTCATAGATGGGTTTCGTAGTCCTAAACCAGTAACGACCTGTTTTCTTGAAATTGAAACTATGAGTTAACAGACAGGTCGTGGTCAACAGGACAGGTCGTGGCTTGTTCTATGACCCGTAGGTCAGTTCTTGACTTGAGGCCCAGAGAATTTACATAGTTGCTAAAAGTTAACAGGACGAAGGCTTTTACGATTTGTAAATCAGTGTAGGGACCGTGTAAGGCAATCCGTACAATGAAGGCAATTTTTGAGGATGCGAACTATGAAACCATTCCATGAGCTGTCAACACATGTACAACCCATAACTCATCTCATGGAAGGCCCCGATTCCAGTTTTCCTAATTAGTTTAGGATTTAGATTTCTTTTATTATAAATAGGTTTTTAGGTATTTTTAGACGTAGAAAACTTCAGACTTCATATTATCACTTTATTTTAGCGTGTTCTTGGAGATTTTTTTTAGTTTTGATTGCATCGGGTGTCTGAGTCTCTTAGAGCCCCGACTAATCCCGGGTTGCACAGGCCCTCGGCAAGGAGTTTTCTGCAAGTGCATCACGATTAATTTAGGTTTTACCTAGTCCGAAAGCTCTCAGAATGCTTATCTTTGGATTTCATTATTGTGATCTACGTGAAGATTTTGAATTTCTTATTCATCAATTCTTCATTGGTAAATGTTAAATTATGCAAATTCAATCATGATATCTTCATCTACAATGAACATGAGTAGCTAAATCAACAACTAAGGTTGTGGGAACCCTAAAGAACTAACAAGTAAAAATCAAATAATTTGTAATTCTTGGAAAGTGTGCATGTATGTATTATTTATTCCTTCATTTTGAATATTTTTTAATGGTGGCTAACATTAGAACTAGCCTTGTTCTTACTCGTCGACCCAAGGAGAAAATGAATGAGAAAAGGGATAAAATAACAGGATTCAACATGAGCACACTCGTTTAATCAACCTGAACGACCCCAGGGATGGTTGTACTGGGATAAGGTAAGGGTAAGTAATGTGACACCCATAGACGGACCAAGTTGCGTGGTAAAATTTGTCTAGTTGTTGACCCAAGAAATTAGGTGAACAAAACTTATCAGTTCTACATGTGAAACACTAGAAAAGGTTACAATTATTAAGTTATATTGCATTCGAAATTCATGGGGAATACAACACCCTAGTTACTTCTCTCATTGAATCAATAATACATGAATTGACTGTTGATCTTAGTTTAGGTTTAAATTATTGTTTTTACATCAAAACCCCTTTTTCTGGAAGTAAGTTGATTATTTCATCCAAATTGCTTTAATTACTCCAAGTCTAGACCATAATCCTCGTGGGGTTAACCCTAACCATCGTTACATTCTATATTTGAATAGCGATCACTTATACCTTAATTGGGAGGTGTAGTTTGGGTGTGATCATATACTACATCATTTTGAGTTATTCTAAATGGGATTTATTGGGGTACTATCAACCAAATCTTTCATTCTCTTAACTCCCACCTAAAAATAGAAGATTCTCTCAAGGTTTTTCTCTCCAAAGGTCATCTTCCTTATCAAGCTCGGGTTCCAAAGATTTCAAATTTCTTTTTCAAGTTTCAAGGGTAGGGTCTACCTAAGTTATGTGGGTATTCATTCATAGATTCCTTTCATCCACGGACCCCAAAAATTTTCATCTTTTTCAATGAATTTTCAATATAAAAGTTTAGGATTTTGATGATTAACATGGGATTTCATGAATTATGTTTCTACCCATTATTATTGATTCAATTATTCATGAATTGATAACTATCATATGAATTTAAGATTATTCATTCAATTTCTCTTAAATGGCATCCAGGGTTCATGAAATTCATCATGGATTCTTTCAGTTATGATTTCAACTAACATTATTTTTCATGATTATGCATGATTTTATCCAAATTACATTATTTTGAGTCAATTACTTATGAACTCATACTCTTACCCTAATTTTCACTATGAATTATGATCATGAATGGTTAAGGTTCTCATGCATGCTTTATGAAAAGAATGAATTAAGTTTTTATGATACTCTCTAAAAATTTATGAATAATTGTGAGGTTTTCTCATCAAAGTATGAATTCATAATGATTAAAGGACAATGCTCACTACGTGAATCATTATGAAATGAGCTATTCTATGATTAAGCATTCATGAAACGAATTGATAACTAATAAATGCATTTCCACATGTTAAGGTTTATAATTTATAATAAGTACTCTGTTGGAATTTGACTTCGCACTAAGTAGATTTTGAGATGGAGACTCGACTTAAGGCGTCTCTAATATCAATCTCTAGTTCTATAACTACATGATGCTATAGGATTTTTGTCTTAATTGACTTACTAGTAGATCCACATGTAGCCTATGTTATGAAACGTTTATGAGGTAGCACCTACCTTGACAGTAGTCTCCCTTTTCTCCGGTGTAGGGGCAACATTGGGATTCCATATTATAGCTAACATGGTCTTATGATCAGTTACAGTTGATATCCCACATATGATAATAAATTCTTATGACTTGCACTTCTTTAAAGGTTTACATTATGATTCTTACTATGCATTGTATGGACACATGTTTCAATCATACTTTACTTTAAATGTTTATCATGCATTTATTTTGGTCATTACATATCATGGCTTATAACATGTTTCATTCTCACATACTAGATACATTCAAACGTACTGACTATATACTATTTTTTGTCATATTGTTTTATAACATAAGTGCAAGGCATTACTCCTACACGTGGCTAGTTTCTATCCTTTCAAATATCAAGATTTGCAAGTCCTTATGGTATGAAGATGTGCTTGTGTTCATCTTTAGACTTGTTACTTTCCGTAATTCAATTCATGTTCGTTTATCGAGTAAACTAGAGTCTGTCCTAATAACTCATCTATGTTTAGAGGCTATTCAAACATATGTTGTACTTGAAATCTATGTTGTCTTTTATACTATTGCTATCCTATGTTGAATTTGTTAGATCCCTTATTTTTAATTCCATATTCTTGAACCCCTTACTTACCTTATGTATGCGATAAATTCTAAGAGGCTTCATTGGAGTCCTTCAGGGTTCTAATCAACATGTCACGTGCAGAGTCTAGCTTAGGACATGACATGGGCCCAAGAAATGATTTCATTATTTTTCGAGTTCAAGGATACCTGTACCACAAAAGAAAGAGCTTGCAACTGAGCGTTAGGGCTTGTGCAAGCATCTCCTACAACCAGTACATGATCTGTTGAAGGCATAATATATAAATGTATTTTTTTGATTTGGTCTTAATTGGCATCTATGTCCTCCCAACTTTGGATGTACCCAAATAAACACTTAAATTTATATAAAGTTGAATAGGTAAACACATATGTCCTATGTAACATATACAAATCAATTGAGTATATTTCACATGATGTATGTTTTTATTTATTCAAATTTATACAAGAATTTAATTATGCACACGCAAAGTTGAAGGTTATAGTTTTAAATATGTTAGATGAGACCAAGTTAAAAAGTGCGTCATGTATTACACCTTTGCTAATAAAAAAGACAGAATGGTAACATGCATAGGCAAAACTGCTATACTATTTTGAAAAAGGATTAAATTGATACTTA
>JAOTQR010014320.1:0-17719 GCA_025774065.1 Solanum ossicruentum
ACCTTGGGCTTGAACATGAGTTAGGCTTGTTTTGTAAATTTAATGGACTGACCCAATGTAATTTGGATTTTATTTCAATCATATAATTTTAACTTAAATATTAATCCAACCTCATTAACCAATAATTTGACTTGGTCAATGTATCATGAATTTAAAATTTAATCCACATTTAATATGGATTGATCAATAAAATTTCACTGGGCAAATTTGTAAGCGACTAAGTTTCGTTCCTGAAAATTAACAAATCAAGAAAAGAAAAGTAGATACAAACAACAATATTTGTATTTCAATAATTTGTGCGAAGGGTTATAATTTTTATAAAAATCTAAAAAAAGATGTTATCCTCTGATTCTTCTCCTCATGATCATCCACTAAAGAGCTTTGTTTTGTTCTTGAATCAAAGAAATACTTGTTGAAAATTCACTATGAATGCGAAGCCAAGCTTTAATCATGAAGAGCAAAACTTTTTTATGTATTCTCTTGTTCTTGTTTCTCTTCTTCTTCCTTTCTTTGTCTTCTGAAGACCTTTTTATATATTAGTAAGTTAGGGTTTTAGGGGTATTTTGGTCTTCAATTAATTTTAGAAGACCTTAGACTTGAAGAACATGAGTTGTGCTCATCTTGTCAACTTAATGGACTGGCCCAAATATAATTTGAATTTTATTTAAGTCATAAAATTTTAACTTAAGTATCAATCCAGCCTCATTAGCCAATAATTTAACTTGGTCAATGTACCATAAATTTAAGATTTAATCCATATTTAATCTGGATTGATCAATAAAATTTCACTATCTATAATTAATGCCCCCTACTTCAAGGGGCTTGACTTGTTGAACCTTTAAAGACAAGGCTTGAAGTATTCATGAATCAAATATATTTTTTTTCGTAGGAAGTTTTTCAAAACTTTTCATATTTGATTTAATGGAGATTTTCTATAATTTGACTCCAATAAAATTTGTAATTTTTCATAACTTAAATATTATGGAATTTTTCCTAGCTTGAATCCTATAGAATTTTTCATAACTTGAATCCTGTGAAATTTCTCATAACTTGAACCCTATGGAATTTTTCATATCTTAGTTAGTACGGAATTTTTCATAACTTGAATCCTATGGAATTTTTCATAACTTGATTCCTAGGAAAATTTACCATAATTTGATTTCAATCACGGGTTTTCCATAATTTGTAGGAAAACAATATATGTACTTTTGATATCTATAAATATCCATTCTCCCATGGACGCTAATTGTCAATTTGCGGTATCGTCAAGCTCGATCCGATCCATCTCCATTAGATGATATTTATCTTTTAATTTTGTCACTTTTTTTCCAGCTCACACACCTGTAGTAGAAAATTTATATCTTGTTGTAGAAATATCGAAATCATGATCTGTTTGATTTTTCAGAATCTAGACTCATAAATCTACAATATATCCAAAGAATAATGTCGATATCCTTCTCAATTGTCAGGAATCATTTTTTTATTTTACTTCTCCATATCTGATTTTTTTAAGCTTATGGAGTCTCATCAAAATATCTGTATCTTGGTGTAGGAGTGTTTGAATGACGAACAACTTGATTCTATAGAAAATGGACTCCAAATTCCTTATCAAAGGACAACAATTAATTTTTTTGAAAAGTTAGCTACACAATCAACTTTGGTGTGATTTTGGATGACACTCATGAATTCACTTCTTTGTGTTACGTCGAAGAGCCGCATATTGATTTCCGTATCGATTGAGACTTCTGCAATCATCCATGTGGAGGGAGAAAAATAAAAAAATCTTTAAGTCAGTAGGATCGTGGTCATCATGTGCTAGAGCATATGCCACACTTTTACTATGTTGATTTGAAGCTTCGTGCTATTGGCACTATAAGACGTATCACTCCTTTTTGTTTATTTTTTTGTATAGATTAACAATAGACTGCAAACAATCTCAATATCAAACCAAAAAGTATGAGGGTAATCCAAAATTGATGAGAAACCACTTGGTGCATCTTGATTTGTAGTTGCGGTTTTGTCAACGAGCCACACTTAATGTATTTTTCAAGAAATTGTGGCTTTGGTGGTGACAAACACACTTGGTGCATCCTTTCTCTTTGGATTTGTGTCTTTAGCAGTGAACCGCATTGTATGCCTCTTTCTCTGTAGTTGTGGCTTTGGTGATGAACAATATTGTGTGCTTCATCCTCTGTAGTTGCAACTTTGGTGATGAACAACATTGTGTGCATCTTTCTTTGTAGTTGCAACTTTGATGATAAACTACGCTTTGTGTCTCTTTCTCTGTAGTTGCTGCTTTGATGATAAACTACACTTTGTGTCTCTTCCTCTTGGATTTCGATTTTGGAAGGAAAGAGAGTTTAGTATAGTTTGTCCTAATTTTGGATAGCAACTACTTGATACATCAACTTCACAAATCAGACTTCCAAATATGCCCCCATGCTAAAGATAGTTGCTCGTTTATTATTGAGTCGATCTATGAGAATATTTGAAGTGAAGATGTTCGATGAAGAGATCATGCAAATTTGATAGAGACGTTTAAAATGACTTAGCAAGTCACCCTTTGGTGTCTAATCTCATTTTCTTTCTTCCTATTATACAGGATGCATGTCACATCAATTTTTTTTAATCATTACTGATGTATAAATACTCTTGTAATTTTTTGAAGCAATAAAATATATTTACTTTACACTTCAATGCAAAACGTGTGAGTTTTTTTTATTTGCCTTGACCACTTATTTTGAGGTTTCAAGCCTAATAAATTTGTTTTTGGTCATACAAATTTAAACTCATGCGGACCAAAAGTAATAACTTAAAGATTTAACTTATTTTATAGAGCTTTTGTAGCTTGAAGACTTAGCTAGAATTTGATGAGCTTCACTCTTGAAGAATTAGCTCAAATTTGAGGAGCTTCAAACCTAAAGACTTAGCTCAAATTTGATGAGCTTCATGACATGTATTTTAAGCTCATACGTCAAGGAGCATTTGGCTTGAAGACTTTGCTCGACTTTGATGAGCTTTGAAACATGTATACTTTTGTTGAATTTGAAGAACTTCATCATCTGGAGACTTAGTTCGAATTTGTCAAACTTTGCTCGAATTTTAGAAGCATCACAACTTGAACACTTAGCTCGAATTTGATGATATTCATGAGATGCATTTTATGCTCATGCGTCGAGGATTAATTTTTACCTACAAAGAATCTTCAATTTCAATTTTGGATGAAAGGTTACCCTCATCCTCACTATCATGTATATTTTCTTCATGAGGCTCAACGTAGAGTAACCCTTTATCTTTGTCTGTGGAGATACTTAATTCCATATCATGAGCATGAATTGCTATTTCTTTAAATGCTTTAGTTTTTATGCCTTGCATTATGTAGCAAAGATCCCAATGCCTACCTTGGATGCATATTTCGATCCTAGAAGTTTCGCAAAGACGATCTTTGCAGTTAAGGCTCAAGCTCCTCCAGCGGTTAATGAAGTCAGTGACTTGCTCATTATCGTGTTAGCAGGTATTGGTAAGCTTTATTATGCTTACAACATGTCTTGTACTATAAAAACGTTTAATAAATTTGCTGCTCCGTCTGCTCCCAGCTGTCAATGAAACCAAGTTCAAGATCTATGTGCCAGTCGAAAGCAATTCTTGTGAGTGATCAAACAAACTGCTTAACAAGATGATCATCATATATTCTAGCATTATTGCAAGTTTCGACAAAGTGTGCTACATGTTGTTTCGGATTTCCCTTACCATCAAACTGTTGCAGCTTAGGAGGTTGATAGCCAGCATGTATCTTTATTTTATCAACTCTTTGAGAATACGACTTTATATATGTGAATGGAGATTTAGATATAGGCTCTGACTTATCTTTGGTAGTCTCCATGATGAAGTCTTTCAATTGGTCAACGGGAATTAGGCCTATAGTAGACACTTGAAACTGTTTGACCACTGCTTCTTGTTTTGTGAAAGACTCTCTTTCCTTTTGCGTTTCATGAAGCTTCGTACATAAATGGGCGGATTTTCCTTCCTTCATATTCTCTATCATATTTGTCAACTTAGTAATTTGGGCATCTTGACCTTTGATGTATTTTGACAAGTCTTCAACCGCTTTCATCAAATTCACAAGTTGTTCTTATATGGTGAAACTTTCAATTACCATGCTTGCACATCTACTATAGAGGATGAAGAATAGTGTGGAACATCCCTAGGATATAGGTTGGATTGAGAAGTAACATAAGGGAAGATCGTAGCAGATCTAGCACTTAAGATATCATCATCTTCATGGACGAAGGGATCATTAGACTGACAACGTCGTTCTTGTGACAGTCTTAGTTGATCTAATGCCTTTTCTACTTCCTCAGCGATGTCTTTCCCTTTTTCTAAAACATAGGAAGAGGATACATCTTCTTTTGAAGAAGACAAATAATAAACAGGAGATGATTTAGGTGGCGCTTGAAGCACTTATTGTCCCAACATTTCGATTTTACTCCTAATTTTGGGCCACAATCTTCATGGCAATTTTCAAGCCATTTGTGGAGTCAATATCCTCAAAAACATCGTATTTAAAGTCGATGTCCAATGCAGCCATATCAATAATTTTCTTGTAACTTTAAATGGAACAGAATTTGGATCCAATATTTTTTTTTTGTGGATGCGGATTTCGAGTTGACCTTTTATGAAGTCGTCTCAGTGTTCTTGAACATTTTTTTTGAAGAGAAGAGATGAGAGGTAAAGATTGTCCCACTAGTTGTGCAAATTTGTAAGCGACTATGTTTATTTTTGAAAAATAACAAATCAAGAAAAGAAAAGTAGATGCAAACAACAATATTTGTATTTCAAGAATTTGTGCGAAGGTTACAATCTTTATAAAAATAAAAAAAAAGATGTAATCCTCTGATTCTTCTCCTCACGATAATCAATTCAAGAGTTTTGCTTTTTTCTTGAATCAAAGAAATACTTGTTGAAATTTCACTACGAATGCGAAGCCAAGCTTTTATCATAATCGCAGAAATATGGGAACTTGCGGCTTACAACTTGGAGAGAAACTCCTTTGTATACGGAAGACTTTTGGATCACCACTGAAGAGCAGAATTTTTTCATGTATTTTCTTCTTCTTGTTCCTTTTCTTCTTTCTTTCTTTGTCTTATGAAGACCCCGTAGATATCGAAATTTTGTTGGACACATTATTTAGATATTGAAATTTTGTAGGACTCTACAAAATTAGTTCTATTTCAGTCAGGTTTCTTGGAGGCTACTCTACCCTAAACCTTATTCATGCATATATAAAAAGTATTATATTCCCTTGAAAAGACATCTCTAATATCCTATAGAGATCAAAATATATTATCCCACATTCGGAAAATATGCAACTAAGGACCCTCGAATCATGGAGAAATATCACGAGAGAAGAATCAAGGGAGTAACAGATATGTAGTCACATTGCTTATGTATAAAATTACGTTTCTTCATATTTTATTTGTGATTGCAATTTATTTTCTATCACTTTAAAGTTTATTGTAAACAAACTAACAAGCCCGGTGGGGCCAAATCTGCCCTTGATTTCTCCTCTCATAAATCAAATTTGCAAATCTGAAGCTAAAAGCCACGAGTACTTCAAGCCTCTTCTTAGAGTTTTATCAAGTCTACACTTCGACAAGCCTTGAAGCAAGGGGCATTTATAGACATTGAAATTTTGTAAGACTCTACAAAATTAGTTCTATTTTAGTCAGGTTTCGTGGAAGCTACTTTACCCTAAACCGAATTCATCCATATATAAAGGGTATTATATTCACTTGAAAAGGTATCTCAAATATCTCATAGAGATCAAAATATATCATCCTATGTTCGAGAAATACGCCACTAACGACCCTCGAATCATGGAGAAACCTTATGAATGAAGAATTAAGGGAGTAACAGATTTGTACTCATATGTTTATCAATAAAATCTATTTCTTTATATTTAATTTATTATTGCAATTTATTTTCTATCACTTTAAGAATATATTGTAAACAAACTTGGTATTTGAAAGTTATCAAATAACCTATAATTTTAAACTTGGAAAAAATAGCAAGCTAATTAATTTAATTGAAGCAATATAGAGGAGAGTTATATTTACTTTAAAAGTCATTTTGTCTATTTTATAACGTAAATATATGTATGTTAACTAAAAAAGTTACACATCATGTAACTTCCCATTACACTTTCACTATCCTAGAACTATCATTAATTCTTTTAGAGAGAGAGAGAAATTGCATTCAGTATCTTAACATACCTGCAGTAACTGTAACAAAAGCAGATACAAAAAAACAAATTAAAAATCACGTTTAATATCTTATCTGAAATAGTTGTAATTGTGGTATCACAACAAAAGCAGAAACCACCAGTTGTATCGAACTCCAGGTATGATGATACTCACCTAACCCATCAAGGCGAGTTACCCCAAAACCTAAATAACTTAACAATAATAATACAAGCGGAGGATAACAGTCTAGTAATATAGATAAGTAGAAGAAAACAAACTATAACTATCCCAAGGATTGATGTCACATGTACAAGTCTCTCTATATATAATATTCAAACGAAATCTAAAGCATAATGTTTAGTCCCCAAATAGAACCAAAACATAAAAGTGGAATCCTCAAGGCCTGCTGAAGACATAAGCAACTACTTCACAAGAAATCTGGAAGCTCGATCCAACAAGGAGGAAGTCTAGCAAGATGGACTGGGCTCACAACATACAAATTGTAGCATGGGGTGACCACCAAAAATTGGGATACTTAGCAAATGGAACTAACCTAAGTAAAGCAATGAAGAACACAAGTAACTCCTTAAATCCCAACCACAATCTGTCAAACTACAATCCTGCACTCAGAAAAGTCTCAACACAATATAACATACATTTCATAATAAGTACATTTATACTCTTCACCTGGCACGGTGTCTCATTACACAAGTATATAAGTAGATACAAAACTTACTCAGAATCATGAATACAATAAGTATACGATCTCATAAACAATATACAATTAATATCAATCAGATATGCTATGAGATAGAGTGTATGTCATGAAATATGAATAATTCGATGTAATGTCAAATAATCATGATGCATGTCTGTCATGTGATACACATCCGCTGACCAGATGACTGCCTCAGTCGAAACCCAAGGGGGCCAGACATGCACTATGCATCTGCCGGAACCATTTTCCTTTGGCAATAACTTTCATATCTAGCTAGAACCATTTCCCTTCGACTTTTCTTTTTTTTCTTTCTTTTCTTTTTCACTAGTCGGAACCATTTTTCTTCAGCTTTTCATCATCAATGGATCATCAAACAAGCATATAATAATAGCACATTAATCAGGTTCAAGGAAATAGAGTATGCAAGACATCCATATGCATCATGTATATCAACAATAGAAATCAAATAATTCTCAAGTGTCTCAATATCACCACAATATCAATGTATCAATCATACCACAATATAAGCACCATCCTGCTATCAATAGCAAATGTTTCACAAGATCACATAGGGTATGACTCCACAATTAATTTTATAAGTCAATATATTACCATAAGGACAATTACTCACTCTGAAATACTATGATCAAACCTACGATGATACAATTCTACCCCTAAAGTACTCAAATCTATGCACATAAGAGCATGTAAGGTTCATCCATACTTAACAAAAGGTTAGAAGTCCACTTGCCTCAAATAAAGTCTCAAATTAAGTCCAAATTACCACTTTTGCCCTCTGACAGTACTCCAAATCACTTCATTCTATTCAAATATGGCATCACAATCACATAATGAATCTAATAACACTAAAATTAATTAATTTGAAGAGAAAGAGTAGAATGATAAAAAAAATCTCATGTCAAAAAACGTAGCTAAAAGTTGAAAATTAATGGATGAAAACATTCTCCATGTAATAAGGAGTGAAGATATTCCGAAAACTAAGCTAAGATGAGGGAGAAATTAATGATTAAAGATTAGAAAAATATATCCGAAAAATCTCCAAATTCCACCATTAAAACCCAAAATTATAAGTTAAAAACACAAATTACTCAGTAGAAATAATTGAAATAGGTTAGAAAATAGTTGCCCAATTGATCTGCCTTGAAACCTTTGAAAAATCTCCCTAGAACGAAGCTTGAAATGTCAAAGTTGGAGGAAATAGGTTTAAAAATGTATTTTAATGACTGGCACTGTTCAAGAACTAAATACACTTTGCAAACGCAGGTGGGGCCCAGAGAATGTGGAGAAGAACCAAGTTCACCTCCGCGAACGCGAGGACTGGACCGCAAATGCAGAGAACGACTAGGTGAACCTCTGCGAATGCGGACCACCTGGGCACGAACGCGGAGAATAAGTGGGGGATGCACCAGAAGCCTTGCACTAACAATGCACAAGTAGAACCAAAATTCAGAATGAGCACTCGAACCTTATCCGAAATTAGAATTTCACAAACTAAATATGTATTCATACTAAATATAACGATCCGAACTCAACTGAATCATCAGAATTCGATTTTGGGACCTCTATGACACAGTTACCAATGCCACTCAAATAAATATTTGAAACTAGAAATACCAAAACTACCCTAAAAAACTCCAAAACAATTAATACAAGACCATTTCTAACGCTAATTCGATCAACCAAAACTACTGGAATTGTTGAAATTTTGATACAAGCTTCCGAACTCTAAATTTTGACCAAAATCAAATCTATGATCCAAAATGAACTAAAAATGCAACTTTTATCCTAAAATCTCCATTTTAACTCCAAATTCAGTTCTGCAGTTCCCGTAGACCAAATTTGGAATTTCAAAACTGATGGAATTGACAAAATCAAATTCCGATACTTGAAACTTGAAATGACCATAAAACTTGAAATTTTCAACTTTAAGCCTTTTAAAACACTTTCTTTTGCAAAACTCCAACTTTTTACGATATTTTCAAAATTCAAATTTTGGACTTATTCAAAAATGACCCTAGACAACTTTGAAGAAGGGTAAAATGGTACATTGGTTGAAAATGCAAAAATGACCTTTTAGGTCATTACATCATCCACTATTAAAAACAATGTTCGTCCTCGAACATGAGATAAGGGGCATACCTGAAGGCTCAAACAACTAGGGTACTTGACATGCATATCTGACTCTATCTCCCATGTAGCCTCACTCTCTGGCTTATGGCTCCACTGAACCTTTACTAAAGCGATCTCCTTGGTCCTCAACTTTCTCATCTGCCTGTCCAAAATGGCTACCGGCTACTCCTCATAAGTCAAATAAGGACTCAACTCAACTAAATCCATAGAAATCACATGAGACTTGTCCAGAATATAACACTGCAACATCAAAACATGGAATACGAGATGGAATGAAGTCAGGTTGGGTGGCAAAACAAGTCTATAGGCCACCTCTTCCACTCTATCAAAGATCTCAAAAAGACCAATGAACCTTGAACTGATCTTGCCTTTCTTTCCAAATCTCATAACACCTTTCAAGGGTGAGACTTTCAACCAGACCATGTCACCAATCGCGAACTCCACAGGTTAAACTTGCCTATCAGCATAGCTCTATTGGTGACTCTGGGTTATCACAATCTACTTTAAATCAACTGTACCCGCTCGAGATCATCTTTCAACATATCAACACCCATACTCACCACCACTACTATGTTATACCAAACTATGGGCGATTTGTATCTCTGGCCATGCAAGGCCTCAAAAGGAGCCATCTGAATGTCGGAATGATAATTGTTGTTGTACGCAAACTCTTATAAGGCCAAATGTTAGTCCCATATAGCTATAAAATCAATAATACAGACTCGGAGCATATCCTCTAATACTTGAATAGTCCACTTCTAGCCATCAATCTGGGGATGAAAAGTTGTACTCAAATCCAAACGAGTACCCAAACCATGATATAAAGCCTTCCAAAAGTGCAAAGTAAACAATGAGCCTCTATCTAAAACTTTTTCTCTTCCCTTAAGTTCATGTTTAAGGTTCGTGTCACAATCCAAGCCTAGGGCCTAGAGATGACACGGCGAATGGGGAACCCGAAGGAACCGCAAACAAGATTTTAGCATATCAATCACACATCCTTGGTCGCGAAAGCATAATAACAACAAATAGAGATATAAATAAGGGAAATCGGACTAAGGGAAGCCTTTGACAATCATAAAATACTCAAGAGTAAAGCTCAAAGCATAAATACATCAATTTTTCCAACAACACCTCCAACATAGATTGGAGCAGGGGCCAAGACACTTTCCAGGCTCACCCTCATACAACATAGAGAAATAACAAAGGCAAGGGTAACATATAGATAGTGTCCTCAGACTTGAGGGCTCACCAAAACTTATCTCCAAAGCACCAAAGTAGCCACGTGGAGGATGATCAAGAGGTGCTCCGATCCCTACATGGTAACATCATATTGGCATAGAGTGTGCGTTAGTACATTTGAATGTACTAAGTATGTAGGATGCAATACAACAAGACATAAGCCAATATAGAAAAAATGCATAAGCATAAGCAATAGATAAGTATAGTGTCAATATGGCATGCATGATCAATGCTTGAAGTAACATATGCTTGTAAAACATATAACTTGTATAGAATGTAATACATGCGCGGAAAGAGATCATAATCATAGACCAAGCATGCTATTACTTGGAACGCAAGGCATGTCACTCCCTTAGAAGGTGATTGAGGTATCTACCCTCAACATGGTAGTACGGGCATGTCACCCCCCGACAAGGTGGTCAAGGTATCTATCCCTCAACATGGTAGTACGGGCATGTCACCCCTGATAAAGTAGTCAAGGTATCTACCCCTCGACATGGTAATATGGGCATGTCACCCCCCCGACAAGGTGGTCAAGGTATCTACCCCTTGACATGGTAGCACGGGTATGTCGCCCCCCGACAAGTTGGTCAAGGCATGTCACCCCCTCAATAAGGTGATTGGGCATGTCACCCCCCAACAAGGTATGGTCAACTTGCAACACTATAGATATTTTTCATGAATTCAATACATACATACAATCCCTCAATCATCATAAATTCGCTTGACTTATTGTCATGACCCAAGACTGGGGCCTAGACATGACATGTCGAATGAGAAGTCTGAAGACAACCCAAACAAGCCTCTTGTTCGTAAGATGCATACATCCTTGGTTGCGAAAGCAATAAACAACAACGAGAGATATAATAAAAAGGGAAGTGGTACTAAAAGAATATTTTCATAAACATAGAATCCATAAGAAGATTCAAGTTCATAAGCATAAATACTTCATAATATCCAACAACACCTCTAGCTTGGAATAGAGCGGGCCAAGACATTTCCCGAGCTCACCCTCATAGTAATAAGGATCCAATATAAGAAATAGGTCTCAACATAGCATGAAATAAAGTAGATATCATTCTCAGAGTTGAGGACTCACCAAAGCTTTCTTCGAGAACCAAACTAGCTATGTGGAGGAGAGTCAAAAGGAGCTCAGGTTCCTCTATGGTGATATCATGTAGGCATAGAGTATGCGTTAGTACGTTTAAATGTACTAAGTATGCGGGATGCAATACAACAAGGACCATAGGCCATAGTAATAAGATGCCTAATCACATTCAATGAACATATGCTCAATATGGAATATATATGCTCAAACCTTGCACAAACATGCATGAGATGAACCCAAGTAACACCTACTCACCTTATGGTACAACCTTTTTGGAGAGTGTCACCAATGCCCCTACCTTACGACATAGCCTTTTCGGTAGGTGTTATAAGATGTCCTTACCTTACGATATAATCTTTTAGGTAGGTGCCGTGATTTATTATACCTTACGACATGGCCTTTTCGATAGGTTGTCCTTACCTTATGACATAATCTTTTAAGTAAAGATCATGACTTATTATACCTTATGGCATGACCTTTTCGGTAGGTTGTCCTTACCTTATGATATAATATTTTAAGTAGGGACCATGATTTATTCAACCTTATGGCATAGCCTTTTCAATAGGTTGTTCTTACCTTACGATATAATCTTTTAGGTAGGAATCATGGGTTTACCCTACCTTACAACATGACCTTTTCGGTAGGTGGCCCTTACCTTACAACATGGTCTTTTAGGTAGGAACCATGAGGTATTCTACCTTATGGCATGACCTTTTCGGTAGGGATTATGGGAGGTCCTTACCTTACGATATAATCTTTTCAGTAGAAGTACAAATAGCTCATGAAACCATCACATCGAAGTGTTAAGAAAAAGGCTTAATTTGACATTTGCCACGTTATAGGAATGTTTATAAATTCAATATAATTTGAAAGCCCAAAATTATCATGAAGTCACTTGACTCATAAATCATACAATAAATCATCAACAAGTTGAGAATCCTTGTCAACACATTTTATCAAATATTTGATGGGCATATGCATTTCAAAAGTGTGGAATAAGAAGAAGTAAAACCAAATCATTTCAAAGTCAATCAAATCAGCCCGCCAATATTATAGTAAAACCCCATCCTAGGTAACATGTAAATCATACCAAAATTTCACAATAACTCATAGATTTCATAGCTTGAATCATATATAGTCTCAATAGGTAGAGATTAATTCATAGTATAAGCTTAAAGTAAATATTCATGCATAATCAACAATATTTGATAAAATCCTAACATAATTTATACTCATATTTCATAACAAGAGATACCCATAAGTAGTACAACTTGAAAACATGCAATTTTTGTAAAAAGGAAGATTTGGATTCCATGGATGAAATGACCTAATGAATGAAACCCACATACCTCAAACTTGGGTTTTCTTAAGTTGAGATTGAAGAGAGCTTGGGGCTTGAAAAGAATCCTTGAGCTCCAAAATTAAGCTTGAAATCCTTAAATTTGGATGATTATTTTTGATAAAGTGTTAGAGGTGGTTTTGAGCGATATAGAGTTGAAAAATGGCTAAGTATGGGTGATTTTTACATTCAATGGGCATGGGGTTATGACCCTAATGCCCTTGGGCCAAAATACAAAAATAAGGGAAAAACTACACTGGTCCACGATGCAGGCCCAACGTGAAGGCCATTATTACATAGCTCTGTGCCCCAGGATGCGGATTGCCACTGTTTTTGAAAATTTTGCGAAAATCATTTTTCACTAAGGGTTCCCTAAAATCAGGGTTATACCATTTTCCATTCAATTTTGCCTCATAATCAAGAATATGAAGTCAAATTTTTGATATCACGCACGGATTTTGAAATATATGGAAATGACAATTATGGATATTTTCGAAGCACATTTTTGGGGCATTTCACTTATAAGCCATGTAGTAGTCCATCATTAATTTGAGAATCCTTGTCAAGACATTTTATCGAACACTTGGTGGGTGTGTAATGCTAGCTTAAAATCATGCAATTCAAGAGTGAAATAATATGAGAAATCACAATGTAAATCAACCCACCAACATATAATAAAACTCTCATGTAAGATACCTTGAAATCCCTCATCATATCTTATAATACATCATAGTTTCATAGCTCAAAACATGCATAGTCACAATAGACAAATCATCTCATAGTATAAGTTTAAAATAGGTAGACATGTGGTTCTAATCAATATTTCAAAAAATTCCAACATAATTTATAATCATAATCCATAATAAGTAACACCCATAAGTAATACAACTTTAAAACATGCAATTTTCATAAAAAGGAAGGTTGGACTCCATGGGTGAAAGGATCCAATGGATGAAACCCACATATCTTAAGTTTGGGGTTTTCTTGATCTAAACTTGAATGAGACTTGAAGTTCGCATGGAGTTCTTGAGATTTGGAACTAAGCTTGAGACATTTGAATTTGGATGGGAATTTTGATGAAATGGTTGAGAGATTTTAGAGAGGGTTTTTTGAGTGATATAGAGCTGAAAAATGGCTAAGTATAGGTGTTTTGCCGCATAAATAGGCATGGGGCCAAGACCCCAATGTCTTAGGCCAAAATAGGAAAATTAAGGAAGTGCAAACACACCTCTACGACGGGTCCCCGTCGTGGATCCTTGCTATTTTCCAAATTTTTGGCGAAAGTCATTTTTCGCTACAGGTCTTTTAAAGTCAGGGTTGTACCTATTTCCCATTCAGTTTTGCCCCCTGATCAAGAATATGAAGTCAGATTTTCCATATCATGTACGTGTTTTGAGATATATAGAAATTACGATTATGGGCATTTTCGAAGTACTTTTGGGGCGCTTCAATATTTCCCTCTTGGTAACATTTGTCCCTGAATGTCAAAGAAACATACATAAGAAAAGTATTTATGAAGATTCCAGCCCGACATGAATGTAACAAATGCTTTTAAAGCTCACTTTCAAAAAGTCTAAACATGAGTGTCAAAAATTGCCATAAACTTGTCAACATAAACGTGAATACATGCAAAATGACACAAGGGCTGAAACTTAGGACTTGGAATCATATAGGGGACTTAAATTAGTTCCTTCAACTTGAGTAGAGTGGAAGAGATCTGGATATTGCTTTCTCATACTGCCTTGGCTTCCTATGTGGCACCTTCAAGTTGGTTTCTCCAAAGGACCTTGACGGAAGCTACATCCTTGTTTATCAACCTCTTCACTTGTCTATCCAAAATCTACATCAGGACCTCTTTATAAGTCAAATTAGCTTCTACAACACCCACGACATCCAAGGGCACTATAGCACTAGGGCCACCCGCACACGTTCTCAACATGGACACATAGAAGACTGGATGAACCATATTCATATCAATTGGCAACACCAACTAATAGGGCACGTATCAATCCTCCTCAACACTCTATATGGATCCATAAACCTTGGGTTCAATTACCCTTCTTGCCATATGGACTACACCCTTCATGGTTGAGACTTACAAGTAAACCCAATCACCAACCTTAAACTCAAGATCTCTTCTCCTCAAATCGGAGTAGGACTTTTGTCTACTTTGGGATGTTTTCAATCTCTCCCTAATCAACCTCACCTTCTCCAAGGCTTCCATGACCAAATCTGGACCTAGCAAAGCCATTTCCCCCACTTCAAACCATCCAACAGGGGATCTACAATGCCTACCATAAAGAGCTTCAGAGGAGCTATAACAATGCTTGAGTGGTATCTATTGTTGTAAGAAAATTCAATGAGTGGAAGACATTCATCCCAACTACCCTTAAACTCCAAAACACAAGCTCTAAGCATATCCTCAAGAGTTTGAATAGTCCTCTCAGCTTGTCCATCCATTTGAGGATGAAAAGTCATGCTAAGCTTAACCTTGGTTCAAAGACCTCTTTGGAAGGACCTCCAAAAATGAGAAGTGAATTGAGCACCACGATCCGAAATGATAGACAAGGGCACCCCATACAATCTGACCAACTCATGAATGTACAATTTGGCATAATCTTCGGCACTATAAGTAGTTTTGACCAGTAAGAAGTGAGACGACTTTGTCATTCTATCCACAACAACCCAAATAAAGCCAAAATGTTTCCTAGTATTAGGCAACCCAACCACAAAATTCATGTTGATTTCCTCCTACTTCCAAGTAAGAGTCTCTATAACTTGGGCTAGGCCACCCAGCCTTTGATGTCCGGCTTTCACTTGCTGGCAATTACGACAATCAGATACAAACTTAGCAATATCTCTCTTCATACCACCCCACCAAATCACCTCCCTCAAGTCTCTATACATCTTTCTAGAACTGGAGCGAATGAAATATGATGA
The DNA here is from genome assembly GCA_025774065.1 of Solanum ossicruentum. Lineage (NCBI taxonomy): Eukaryota > Viridiplantae > Streptophyta > Magnoliopsida > Solanales > Solanaceae > Solanum > Solanum ossicruentum. The sequence continues at coordinate 15,738 of JAOTQR010014320.1, forward strand.
ATTATGGGCCTCCTTTAAGATCATTTTCTCAAGTCATCCATATTTGGCACACATAATCTACCTTGGGTACCTAAGGGAACCATCTACCCCTTGGGAGAAAACCTCCACTTTACCATCTCTCACCAAGGCCTTCAACTCTAACAAGGTGGGGTCAAGATCTTGTTTTGCCTTTACTTCCTCAATCAAAGAAGATTGAGGACTATCAACAACCACTACACCACTACTGTCAACCTCATCCAACCTAACCCCTAATCTAGGCAACCGATGAAGCTCTGTAGCCACCTCTTTACCACCATAATCAATGTGAGCTAGACTACCCATAGACACCCTACTTAGAGCACCGGTCACAAGATTAGCTTTGCCGGGGTGATAATGCACACTTATATCATAATCCTTAAGGAGCTCTAGCCACATTCTTTGTCTCAAGTTAAGATGTTTTGGGTGAACACATATTGGAGACTTTTGTGGTCGTAAGCACATCAACATGAACCCCATACAAGTAGTGATACCAAATTTTCAAAGAAAATACCATGGCCGCTAATTCAAGATCATGGGTGGGATAATTCTTCTCATGCACCTTAAATTGCCTAGAGACATATGCTATGACCTTACAACTTTGCATCAAAACACACCCCAAACCAATTCTTGAGACATCACAATATATAATAAACCCTTCCAATCCCTCCGGTAGAGACAAGATAGGAGCGTAGACAAGCTTATCTTTCAAAATTTGGAAACTCTTTTCACACTCATTAGTCCACACAAATTTCATCTTCTTATGGGCTAAAATACTCATGGGAGAAGCAATTGTCACAACCCATCATAGGAGAAGCAATTGTCACAACCCAAGCCTAGGGCCTAGAGGTGACACGGTGAATTGGGAACCCGAAGGAACCCCAAATAAGCCTCTTAACTTATCATTATACATCATCAGTCGAGGAAGCATATTAAAGACATAAAGGGTGAGAATATGGCAAAGGAATGAAGGGGAAAGCTTACATAACATCATAATCGAGAGACAAAGAGTCAAAGCTCATATCATAGATACATAGAATGTCCAATAAACACCTCTACTACATAGGTAAGAGCAGGGGCCAAGACAAAGCAACTGGGCTTACCCTCATAGTCAAAATAGAATATAAAGAAGAGTGTCTCAATACATAATAAGAAAAACATAGATAAAAATCCTCGAAATGGAGGACTCACCAACTAGCTTGAGTAATACCGAACTAGCTATCTGGAGGAGGAGGATGGATCAACTTGGGCACCGGGTCCTACATTGTGACATCATGTAGGCAAGAGTATGCGTTAGTACGTTTGAATGTACTAAGTATGTGGGATGCAATACAATAAGACATAGGCATCACAATCAAGATGCATAACAATAGGCAATAGGCATAATATAACAATATGACATGTATGACCAATGCTTAAGTAAAACATGCTTAAGTGACTCATGCATATATAGGATATCGTATGTGTAGAAGAGACCAAGAAAGATTTCCAAAGTACAAACCTCTTGGTTGGTTGATGATGATGCCACCCCATCACCCTGGTGGTGAGGTACAAACCCCTCACTAGGTTTATTAGTACAAACCCCTTGGTTGGTTGATAATGATTCCCCCCAATCACCCTGATGGTGAGGTACAAACCCTTCACTAGGTTGATGAGTACAAACCCCCATCTAGTTTATCAAGGCACCGACCCCATTATTGGCTATCAAGGTACTAACCCCCTGACAAGGTTATCTGGGCTCTTAGTCCCCCCGGATTGGGCATGGTCTAATGCAACACTTTGTATAGAATCTATAATGTACACAAGTTCATTCCATCATCATAACATCAATTATATCATATCTCATGCCGTGCATCTTCAATTCCTCAAGAAACCACATCCAGATATTTCATCAAACACTTAGAGGGTGTGTAGTGCTAGTATAAAACCATGCAATTCAAGAGTGAAATCATGCTAGTAAATTCAAT
>JAOTQR010014341.1:0-17718 GCA_025774065.1 Solanum ossicruentum
CGCCAAATTCACTTGATTCCATACTCCCGCACCTTAAGTTAATTAAATTTCGAATATACCTCAATCCCAACAATTTTTCAAATTAGTAATTGACGTTCATTAAGTTAATTATGGGGTCTAATAGACCATGTATCAATCATCACTGTTGGAAGAGGCCTTCGCACTTGCCAAAAGAAACCTTGACCATACTCACATTCACCGAAAGAGACCTTAGCCATAATCATACTCATTATAAGAGACTTCGGCTGTTGGAAGAAACCTCAGTGATTATCATCGACCAGTATAGACGTCATATCAAAATATTTATATCATACTCAATCTAGCCAAAATTATATTTCATTGGTTTTTCATCAATAATAGAACTCAATCAATACTCCATTTCAAGACAATAGTAACTTTCAAATGAGCACTGCAGTATGATAAGAATCCACACACTTCATATAATTAATAATAAAAGTAATCAATCCCATCATTTCTTTTATGTTAGAATTATCATCAAGTGAGTCATTCAAAATAACATCACATCGTTTCTCAAGTCCTTAATAATCACGTTATCATTATTGTTCAAAATTATTCATCAACTATTTAATATTTTCACTGGTAATCTTTTAATAATTTCATCATAATATCAACATTATACAACACTTACATCAATATCGCATATATCATACCTCGATAGTCACTTTAATTTGATCATTAGCCTTTACCATTAATATTTCATCTCGGATATCACATAATAAATAAATTATCTCAATAAAGGGATCGATATCATCAGCTAACATTTCATAATATTCATAATAATATCATTGATCATATACTAAATCATAAGTTAAGTTATCATATACCATCATATAGCCATTTCATTCCCCAACACATATACTAAGTCATTTCATGAGTAAGTCACCCATTCTGAATGTCCCATTACTCTCCAACACACAAAGAAGGGAAATACATGATCCCAATAAATGCGAAAAGATTTATGGATCTATTTGTCTCGATAAAGTGAAGAAATCAATCTAAAAATAGAGCTTTCCCCTTCCAATTCGTACCAGAACAATACAATCTATTTAAATAATAATTCAAAATCACATTTCCACTATAGTGATACAAAAAACCATGCAGTTTGGGAAAAAGAAAAAAGGTCCAATGATCCCATATCCAAAAACTGGGATAAAATATGAAAAATTTGTGTGAAAATGTTCCTTAAGAGATTAGAAATTCATTAGAGAAAATCATTAAAAAAAATAGAGTTAAAATCAATTCATCATCATCATTTTCATAAAACTTAAGGTCATGATCAAAACCTCTAATTTTCTAATTCAAAAATCACAATTTGAAGTTAAAAACAAGAAATAATCAATGGTTAATGAAAATTTTAGCACAAAGTAACTTACACAATGGAGTTCCTATGAAAAACCATTTGAAAATTTTCTAATTTTAACTCTCAAAGTCTAAAAATGAAGAAAATGGCCAAAACACATCATTTAAAAACTAAACATTGTTCAAACATCATTTATTCATTGTGGTCAAGGCTACTAACCCATATGATTGTGAAGGTCACACAGGTTTCACATTGTCACTGTGATCCAGAGTCCACGCACATGAAACACGAGGTCGGGTGCCTTATTGTTATCATGAGTGCCTAGTCGCCAACGCAATGACGTACCCACTAGAGCTTCGTGAATGCGAAGAATAAGAATAACACAAGATATCAACAATCATAAAAACTAGTAATATTAGGGAATTTACCCTTGGAATTCATTCGGAACCCTATACCCACAAACTATGTATACATCCTTACTAAAATCGACGTTTTGGACTCAATGAAACCGTCGAAAATCAAATTCGAGGTCTCCTTGACACTGAACATGATAAGATATAACAAAACTAATTTGAGGCACTCAAAATACCAAATGCTATTAGAACAGCCAAATATTATTCAAAGGCTTATTCTATTAAAATCACCTCTAGGACCAATAAACGGTAAGAATTCCTATACGAGCACCCGAATTCAAAATGTTGGCCAAAGTCAAACTTTAACTAAATTTTCATTTTTGCACCTCAAATCTATATAACAACTTCAAATATGATTCCAACAACTCTCCTAAATGAATTTTCACATTCTGGAACTGATGAAATTTCGTGTTAAGTCTCGAATCTCCAAATGACTCCAAAACTCAAATTTAAGCAACTTAAACCTTTCAAACTCTACTTTTTAGCAAATAACTCAAGTTTTTATATAATTTTCAAAAAACAATTTTTAAAACCAATAAAATAGAACTCAAGGAAACTATCAAGAGGGGTAAAATGATTAAAAAAAAATTAAATACATAAAATGACCTTAAAGATCATTACATCATGTGTCACTAAAACAATGTTCATCGTCTTATAGGATCTGGGGGTCTGCAATAATTAAAATCAAGACTCAACTTCTCAAGATCTAATCAATAAATTACAAAAAATTAGGAAAGATGTTGGGAATTTGCAAATATTATAATCGATTGACTAGCTAGGTCTTAACATTTGACTAATTGAGTTAATAATCAGTGAATAGGTTACGTTGCTTGTAACTCATATTCTATTATGATAAACGAGTATTTTATATAATTTAATTACGATATCATACGTGAATGGTTGATATGCTATCAAAATACAACGTATTAGATACTTAAAATTTAGGATTTTGCGTGTTCTAATTGCGATATTTGTGGGCTATATATTTTTTGTGCTTAGATTTGCAAGAAGACAAGTTGGCCATAATTTAGGGCAAAATTGTAGAAGATTGCTAATTTTTGGTGATTTACGAGACCCTCTACGGATCATAGAGTATTCTATGAGTCGTAGAGGAAGTTTTGTGATATATTTTAGAGAAGGATGAAATCTGAAAGTCAGTTCAATGAGACCACCCTATGAGTCATAGAGCGTTCTATGAGTTGTATTGATCGATTTCGTGAAGATTACCAGTGAGGGACAAGTTGATGAAGCTGAAACCTACGAACATGCATTACGAGTCATAAATTAGTGTACGAGTCGTGAAGTTGTGTTGAAGAAGAGAAGTCTAGAATCCTAGAAGCTGACTATGAGATCCCAATTGCGCCTCGTATATCACATTACGAGTCGTAAAGACCTTTCATGGAGTCCGTCGATCAGTTTTTCTATTTTATTTAGGACTTAATTGTAATAACTATAAAAAGTTCTTTTAGCTTATTGTACAAGAGAGGACATCATTATTCAGTACTTTTAGAGTTTGTATTTGGAGAACTCAATACTTGAGAGAGAAGACAGTGAGAAAATACTTGTGGGTAAATTTGATCTTGAAGCTTGTGATTCTAATTCTTCTTGGATTTGCTTGATCTTAATTCAATTGGGTAAGTGTTTAATCATGTTTTCTCAATTCATAATTTCTTCATCTACTTATAGCAAGAGTAGGTAAATTCATAACTAGGATTTTGGAAACCATGAAGAACTAACTTAGTAAACCCGGGTAATTTGCAATTCTCAGAATGGGTATATGCATGTATTAATCAATTCTCTTCATTTTGCATGTTTTCTAATGATGGTCAACAATAGAACCCGCATAGTATTACTGAGTGGACCAAGGTAGTAATGAATAGGAAAAGAGATTGATTAACAGGATTCGATGATGTGTTCTCGTCAAATCAACCGAACTAGGCTAAGGAGAGGTTGACTGGGACTTGTAGGTAATGGGTTGGATTACACACTATGGAGATAGGCCAAGTCACATTGTGAAATTCCCCTCTCACCTTTGACCAATGGGCTTGGTGAACTTAAATTACCATCCGGTGATACTAAGTTGGGGAATCATAGGAAACATGATACCTTAGCTGCTCTCTATTATTGATTGTCTCTTGTGATAATTAGTTTAGTTTACTTTCTAATTGATTATTGTAAACCCCCTCCCCCCCCCCTCCCGCCTTCCACTTTGTGAGAATTAAGTTGGTTAACTACTTGAATTGCTTATTGATTGATTTGTCTTGAGTCTACGTATTCCCTTGGGTTCGACCCTAACCTTGGTTATGTTTTATATCTTGACAACGACTGCATTATCTTCTAACATAGAGGTGTAACTTAGGAGACATCAAAGATTTTGGTGTCGTTGCCGGAGAATATGGCCAGACTTAGTTGAATTTACTAGTAATAGTAATTCGAGTGTTAATCCTTAGTTCCCTTTGTTTTATTTTTATTTTTGTTTTTATTTCTTTATAGGGTATACGAGTAGTGTATACCTAATACTGAGGTCAAGGCAATCCTTTAACTTCATTTGATCTAGAGATCCAATGAATTGTAAGAAGAATGGCCTAAGAAAATGCCAATAACGCAGTTAATGCAGCTTTGAATTAGGGTAATAATGAATGATGATACAAAGGAGGACATTCCACACCTCGGAGTTCAATGTCAATGCTTACCAGTGGAATCAGTGTAGGTTGAACCCCATCACTATGGATGTGACGGGAGTTATTATGTTGCCACCATACCGCAGACACAAAGTTCACAATCTCTAGTAGGTTACTTCAGATGCTGCACAATCGTGAATTATTTGCAGGCTTACCATCAGAGGATCCACATAGCCACTTGCACGGCATTTGTTTCTAAGAGTGATGGGGACACAAAATCTGTCTATGGATGTTGTGGGACTTCGTGTCTTCCCATTGTCTGTCATAGGTAATGTTACATTATGGCTATCTGAGCTCCTGCAGAGTTCAATCACTAGTTGAGAAGATTTGCAGAATTGGAGAGGTACTTCCCTAGATCGAAGAAGCTGAAGTTGAAGATCAGATCAATAACTTTTAGCAGCTTCCTAGTGATTCAATAAGCACTACTTGGGAGAAGTTTACTAAATGCCAAAGGACTGTCCCTGACTACAAGATAGTTGATGATGCCTTGGTTGACATTTTATACCATGCCCTTGATGAGAATAGTTTCTAGATCAATCATTTGCAAATATTGTTGAGTGTATGGAGCAAGTGGTCAAGATGAATCGTGTATGGGGAAGTGGGATAGAACTTCCATGAAGAGTTCATGTATTGTCTGTATGGGTTCAGAGCAAGCCAAAATTAATGAAGAGATTATGTAACAACTTGTTCATCTTGTCACAAGCATAGATATGGTGGTCAAACAAAATCGAGAGAGAGAATACAGTGGTTGACCAACCTCCACGTACACCCATGTACAAGGAACCATAATATGAGGAAGACCCGCGCTCTGTGAATGATCAGATGGGGGGTTTCATACCAAAGCCAAAGGGTCCAATCAGGACTATTGACGCCAAGGTCAAGGAAACCAAGTCGGAACTATGGTAGGGATAGAGCTTTCAGAGACAACCAGGGTGGTTACTATGATAGGAACAGGGATCCAAACATTGATTGTGGTCACATAGAAGGCTTTAGAAATGATGATTATGTGCCACCACACAACCATGACATGGGTACAGGCAATTCCAGAATTGAAGAGATGTTAGATCGCTTGTTGAAGAAGGCCGAGACATAAGATGAAACTCTAAGGGGCATGAAATCAAATATTACAAGCATAAATCAGAAAATAGAGTCTCATTTTGTGGCCATTAAATAGCTTGAGCAATAATTTGGTCAAGTGTCAACTCAGTTGAATCAGCGTTAGAAGGGTACATTGCCTAGTAACATAATGCAGAATCCTAAGAATGAGGAGCAATGTATGGTGGTTACTACTAGAGGTGGAAAGAGCACTATTGATCCTCATATGCCAGTTGATGAGGAAGATGTTCGTGAGGAGATGGTTGCAAAAAAGGATGTGGATGAAGGAGATGATCGTGGTAAGAATGGGGTGAGTGAAGCAGCTAAAGCACCACAGAAGTTTAAGCCTGTCCCTAGGCCGCCTCCTCTTTTCCCTCAAATAATTAAAAAGAGGGAGGAGGAAAGCAAGTTCAAAAATTTTGTATCTATGCTTAAGCAGCTATATATCAACATCCCTCTTATTGAGGCTTTGCAGAAAATGACAGGCTATGTCAAGTATATGAAGGATTTGATCACCAAAAAGTGCACTATGAGTCAGGAGCTTTCTCAAAAGCTTCAATATTGCTGTGTTATTACTACGAATTCCTTAGCTTAGAAGCATGAGGATCAAGGTGCTTTCACTATACCTTGCATAATAGGTGATGTGGAGTTCTCAAGGGCACTATGTGATTTAGGTGCTAGTATCAATTTGATGCCCCTTACGATTTACAAGAAGCTTGAATTAGGAGCCCCTACTCCTACTAGCATGCGGTTGTTAATGGCAGATCGAACGGTGAAGAAGCCTTTGGAGATACTCTATGATGTTTTGGTTAAAGTTGAGAAATTCATATTCCCTATAGATTTTGTGATTCTTGATTGTGAGGTTGACTTCAATGTCCCACTCATCTTTGGAAGACCATTCCTAGCCACTGGATGGGCTCTAGTGGATATGGAAATTGGTCAACTCGGGTTTAGACTGAATGACGAAGAAGTTGTCTTCGGCATCCGTCAGCCCATGAAGCATCCAGATGAGCTCAAGAGTGAAGTTTAGGCAATTGGTGAAGTCTGAGTAACCAATTTACCTAAGTCATGCCGCAATAATAAATTGGGCGCTACTCGGGAGGCAATTGAAGGTTTTTGATGTTATTGCATAGTTATAGTTTTATTTTTAGTTTTTGGATTTATATGTAGTTGTTTTGTTTTGTTTCTGACATTGAGTTGGTTGCACATTGGGTAATTGTGTATTTCATGAAGATTATGTAGGTGCAGGACTAAGTCAGCAAATTTGGCTGAGAAAAGCATCAGGTCAAGTTTCTATGACTGGGTCTACGAGTAATAGAGTAGCCTAGGACTCATACCCCATCTCGCAGAAAATTCTGATAAGCAGAAAAATTGTGCACTCCAATCTATGAGCCAACTTTACAATTCAAGTAATTAAACTACGAGTCATGAAATGGGGTTTGTGGACCTCAAGTAGGTTTTTGAAATTTTGCTAAGTATTGAGGGTTCTACGAAACCATGACTTACGAGTCGTAGATTCATCTACAACTCGTAATTGGGGTTTCATAGACCTACGCTCAGTAATTCAATCAGCTGACCCAGTAAAGTATATAAAGAGGGGTCAAATTATTTGGACCCTATTTGATCTAAGTTTACCAAACCTATCCAAGCTTTGCCTTTCCTTCTGATTTTCGACCATCGGTACTTAATTTTTTGACGAGATTTCTGACTACCCTAGGGGTTGTGCTTATTCACCACCTCTCTTATCTTCAAGTTAATCTCCACTTTCAGTAAGTTCTTGGTTTAATTTTGATCCTTAACTTGCCTTGTTCTTAATTGATTGGTTTATTAATTATGATGCATTTGGTGTTTAGACGTGTAACCTTTGTGTGAATTTGACTTATGATTATATGAAATAGGGTTGCCCTTGGTTTAATTGATCAATTAAATCTGAAATTAGGTATTATCGACTTGTGATTGTTAATTGTTGTACCCATTGAATCAACCACCTTGTTTGTTATTGAATGATGTTAAATGGTTTGTTCTTGATAAATTGATGGGTGTTAGCATGGGTACATGCTTTTGTGTAAGTCCAATACGAATGGTCGGAACCATAGGTTTATTTATGTCTAATCATTTTTGATGGGTGAATACATGTTGAAATTGTTAGGGTTAGGATTGTATGATTGAAATCGTGTGAATACTTGTATTGTTTCTTCGATGCTGGTAGATTTAGTTGTTGAAAATGCCTTTTGGGTTCCGTGTGATGGACTTAGAAACTTAGGTGACTGAGATTTCTGGTCCATGAGTGTCTTTTATGACCCGTAGAGCAAACTATGAGTTGTAATTACCCCTCATGTAGAATTACAGAAACTTGATATTTTTGAGTTTTCATCAAACGAGACCTTCTACGAGTCGTAGATCAATTTATGACTCGTAGATAGGTCTCGTAGATCCCTTCTTCTCTTTAATTATTCACCGAGTTCTTTATGACCCCAATCTACAACTCATAAGTCACTTTACGAGTTGTACCTGGTCTCATAGACTTTTTTAGTGACAAAAATTATTCGGAATCACTGGTCTATGAGAGAACTTTATGACTCATAGTGCTCACTATGACTCGTAAAGGGGCTTCCGTAGAGCCTTTTTACAACTGACTCAGATAACTTTTTGCATATCATTTCTCGATGCTTGGGGTTAACCATGATACGTTTATGTCTATGTTTTAGTATTATTTCCCCAAAAGGTAGACGTACTGAGATTGAGCTCTGAGGAGAAAGCTCAGGGATGAGCCTTCAAATGATGAGCATTCTAGTTAGGAGCAGTCCCCTCAGCCGAGTGGCTTATTTGAGATACTTGATGCCCGGCTAGACCCAGCAGCTTCTATACCACAGACCAGAGCATGCAATAGTCCTTCCCAATCTAAAAAGGAAGGTAGTGATGCCAATGGGGGCGACATGCCACAGATGACTCCATCAGGTGAGGAGTCTAGCTTTGAGGAGGGCTCCGAAGACATAGGAGATTTTGAGTCCTCCATCGCACTATCTTCATCATCAACACCGGATGCCCATGCCAACTGGTGGTACGTTGAGGGCATAGATGACATCTTCAGAAAGAGTATGCAGCCCAAATGGTAGGGCAAGCCTACATGTTCTATCTAGGAGGAGCCCAGGGTGATAGCAAATGGACTTAGCCGTGTCCTCGATTTGTAAGACATGATGACTCGTTATGGACTCGTGTAGGTGACAGAGTCTCTTGGTCAGTACTCCTCAATTTTGGAGAGGGATCTCTATGCATCCTATGTAGCCACCATCTAGTGTTCTTATCCTAAGGGGAATAAACCTCTCACTCAGCCCAGGTTGATAGAGACACAAGTGAGAAGTCGGCGGGTCGACAGTTCAGAGGAGACCATTTGCATATGTTTTTTGGTCCTAAGTATTGTGCCCCTAGATCTACAACAGAGTTTGACTACATGTTGGGGCAGGCCAGGAACTCATTGATTATGAAGGGTTCTAAGTATCGGACCAAAATTTTGAGATGGATGGCCAGTCATATTGCAGAGCAGGGTCCAGAACCTGCTTGGGTCACCACCCACACGGAGCCTATCATCAAGGCTTCGCTCAGCTTCCCTGTAAAATTTTGGTGGGCTATTGTTCATTCCCGCATCTAGTGACTCTTGCAGATAATACTTTGATATCGAAGCAGGTGGTTTGGTTGCTAGTATCTTAGCTGGCTATGACATAGATTAGGTCCTCCTCATCGCTAAGTAGATACATGAGGCTTCATTGAAGAGGGCCACCTCCATCCTATTCCTGTGTTTGATCTACAGACTCTATGCGGAGACCCGAGTAGAGATTTTACATTAGTTGGATTAGTTGGTAGAGGCCTAGCACATTTTGGAGCCCAGCCTGATCAAGGCTGATGAGAACCCAAGGCACTCCGACAAGCACAACCTCCACCTCCGCAAGAGATGCTCGCCCCAACGCCACCGCCTGAGAGTTCTAAGAGAAACACCATCATTTTACTACTACAATGGAGGAAAGGCCCCCACAGCATGGTGCAGTAGATAGTATGGGTCTCGCTATTACAGCTACCCCACCAGAGGCCTCTACTTCACAGCCTCCTACAGCAAGCATAGACTATGTGTCCACCATTTTAATTTAGTCCATGGTGCAGAGATTATCACATGTTGAGTCCTAGTTAACTTAGCTCTTTCAGCAGATTAGGCCATAGGTCCGGCAGTCTATTTCAGACTCAGAGGAACGAAGCCGGGCATTCACTATTTCTACTATTCAAGACCATATTCCTGTGGTGGACGTCCGCATCGATGTCTTCGAGGGGAGAAGTGCAGAAGATATTGGCCGAGGCGCGAGCTTCAAATTTCTCAGACCTGCAGCCGGAGATCCAGCAGCTTCATGCTGATATGACAGTATCACTAGCGGTACTAATTACACTACCAAAGGTGACATCTCCGGTGCCTATGTTGGATTTATTTGCCTCTGAAAAACCTACAGGGACTTCCCTTGGGAAGAGACCTTGCATAGATGAGGATCCGCAGGGCAGACATGTACGTGCAAGGAAAGAAGAGGAGGAGGATCTCGAGCATGCTTTGAGGGAGTCGAGGCGTGAAGCGAAGACCATACAAGCTCGAGAGGAGAATCGATTGAGGGGTATTGGCCCCTTTGGATAGAGTACCATTGCTAAGGAGACTACCCCACAGGCAGAAGGTGGCTAGACTCAGCCACAGACTGACGCTTAGGCCCCTAGGTATGATTTTTGACCCCTTATATTCTGTTTTTGCTTGATTTTGTGCATTGGGGACAATGCACATCTTTTTCGATGAGGTGTAGGTAGTTATAAGCCTCAGTGAAGTCGGAGTAGCTTATGGTCCATAACTACCCTAATTTTTTATCTCGAAGTTTTCTTGCATGTGTTCTTTTTCCTCGTGAATATTTAATTTTTGTTGAACTGACACGTTAGGATGTTTAGATAATATCTATAGCATATAATACTAATACGTATGGCATATAGCATGTTTTTATGTTTTGTTTTGAAAAATAGTACCCATCAAAAATTTTTATTAGTATTTAGATAGAAACCATGCATGTCTAGGTGTTTGGCAATATTTGTTCGGATAAGTGAGGGTAAATTAAGATAAGAAGCATGATCTGTGAGTCTTTTGTTGATAATGTATGCAATGCCATGGGGTGTGAGCTTATTTTGATAGATTCATGTATTTTGTGCCAATTCAGAACTTGTGTTGTTACTCTAAATTAATTGAATGGATTAGGAAAGGATCTTAGGCCTTTGTTCTTAAACAGTCCACTTTAGCCTAAAATAACCAACCAAATGATGATATATCCCTTGTTCCAAACATTTGAGTCTTACATATACCAATTCTTTCAAAACACCTAATTAGCCTAGCCTTATCTTGTGAAAAATCCTGAAATTGGCCCTAGTCTTTCCTTGAGCATTGTGAACCTTGACTGAGGCAAAAAGCCTAAGTTGAGGGTGGCTACCAAAAGTGGCCTTGGTTTGGAAAAGATATATTGTGCACTTCAATACAAGCTAAAAGCCTAAGTTGAGGGTGACTATTATAAGGGTAAAAGCACAAAAATAAGGAGGAGAGTTAGGAATGGGGAGAAAAAGAAGAAAAATCAAGTAGCGAGTACAAGAAAAAGAAAAGATGCCTTAGATTGAGCTATAAAGCAAAAAGAAGCATAAAAACAAGGCAAAAAAACTAAAAAAAATGAGAAGAAAGCACCCGTAAAAGCTTTAATAAGGACAAAGGGAGAATAAGGTGAAAATAATAGTATTAATGAGGCAAGAGAGTAGAAAAATACATTTTCAAAGAGAGTCATTAGTCACTATTTTCCTAAAAAACCACACCAAAGCCTCCTGAGCCTACATTACAAGCCTAGAAAGTCCAAAAGTGACTTAGTTCAGTTAGTTGAAGGTTTGAGTCATGAGTATAGGGGCAAGCCTATGGTATTAGTCATTATGCATGAATATCTCTGTGAGAATGAGTGTTTTTCCACAGTCCCAAGGTTAAAACATGAAATCATCATTGAGTGTCAAATAAGAGATTTCTTTCTGTGAGGGAACTTGCATTGCATTGCTAGGATTTGACTTGTTCAGTGATTTTGAACTGTTGATAGCCCTTGCTTGTCATAGTTGGGTTTTCACATGCACTAGTTTGCATTGGTTTTCTAAATAACTATCTCATCCTGTTTCGAAAAGCTGGTATGGGTATATCAGTTTGAGATGTATATGACATACGCCATTGAGTTGAGTTCTGTGTGTTACTGTATTGTCTATATATATTAAGTCGTCGCTTAAGGATAAGTAACAATTTTAAGCTGAGAGTGTTGATGTGTTGTCAAAATACAACACATTAGATGCTTAAAACTTCGGATTTTGTGTGTTCTCAATGCGATATGTGTAGATTTTATGTGCTTTTGTGTTTAGATTTGTAGGAAGATAGGTTGGCCATGATTTGAGGTAAAATTGCAGAAGATTGTTAGTTTTTGGTGATTTACGAGACTCTCTACGAATCATAGAGCAATCTACGAGTTGCAGAGACAGTTTCTTGACAAATTCCAGTGAAGAATGAAATCTAAAGGTCAGCTCAACAAGACCAGCATACGAGTCATAAAGTATTCTACGAGTCGTATTGTTGGGTTTTGTGAAGATTTCCAGTGAGGGACAAGTTGATGAAGATGAAACCTATGAACATGTATTATGAGTCATAGATTAGTGTAAGAATCGCGAAGTTGTGTCATAGAAGAGAAGTCCACAATCTCAGGAGCTGACTACGAGACCCCGACTATGGCTCGTAGATTATATTACGAGTCATAGAGACCTTTCGTGGAGTCCACCGACCAATTTTTCTATTTTATTTAGGACTTAATTGTAATTATTATAAATATTTCTTTAAGGTTATTGTACAACAAAGGACGTCATTATTCAGTACTTTAAGGTTTGTACTTGGAGAACCCAATACTTGAGAGAGAAGATAGTGAGAAAACACTTGTGGGTAAATTTGATCTTGAAGCTTGCGATTCTCATTCTTCTTAGATTAACTTGATCTTAATTCAATTGGGTAAGTGTTTAGTTATGTTTCCTCAATTCATAATTTCTTCATCTACCCAATGAGTAGCTAAATCCATAACTAGGGTTTTCGCAATCATGAAGAACTAACTTAGTAAACCGGGGTAATTTGCAATTCTTGGAATGAGTATATGTATGTATTAATCAATTCTCTTTGTTTTGCATGTTTTCTAATGGTCGCCGACATTAAAACCCGCCTATGTTACTGACTGGAACAAGGTAGTAATGAATAGGAAAAGAGATTGATTAACAAGATTCGATGATGTGTTCTCGTCTAATCAACCGAACTGAGCCAAGGGGAGGTTGACTGGGACTTATAGGTAATGGGTTGTATTGCACAATACAGAGATGGGCCAAGTCACATAGTGAAATTCCCTCCTCACCTTTGACCAATGGGCTTGGTGAACTTAAATAACCATCCTGCATGGTATACACTAGTCAAGAGTTGGATTATCCGGTGATACTAAGTTGGGGAATTATGGGTAACACGATACCCTAGTTGCTCTCTATTATTGATTGTCTCTTGTATTAGTTTAGTTTACTTTCTTATTGATTATTGCAAACCCCCCCCCTCCCCCCTTTCGAGGAATTGAGTTGGTTAACTACTTGAATTGCTTATTCGTGAATTTGTCTTGAGTCTACATATTCCCTTAGGTTAGACCCTAACCTTGGTTAGGTTTTATATCTTGACAACAACCGATTTATCCTCTAAAATAGAGGTGTAACTTGGGAAACATCGACCGTTGAGGACACACTTGGCCCAAGAAGTCTCAATAAAACCCCTGAAATCTTATCCATTGAATCCATAGTTATGGACTTCAACTGAAACCCTATAATGTTTCTAGCTATTAAATCCATTCCATACTCCAATCACTCCGGTTAAAGCAATAATTAGAGATCTAAATTAAACCCTCAGTTTGAAACCTTGAAATTATAGATTAAACATATGAATGGATGTAGATTCACTCAAACCAACAACAAATAAGTCAAATATCAAAATTCCAATAAATAAATCAAGAACTCATATCATTAGCACACCCCTAACAGGGCGGTTTTAGCCACTCATGCTAGAAATTAAAAGTTCAATACCAAAAATAGCAGTTAAAGTCATGGGTAACAAGATTGAATAGAGAAAAGTTGATTAACACCAGTAGATCTTCTCAAGTTTTTCTTCCCCAATGCCTGAAAATCCTACCAACCCTTTGTACTCTAAAGAAGGAATGTTCTATGTCCTTCTGCTCTCTCCATATGACTAAGAAGAATGATGTGTACAATGTCCTTTCTAATTTTCTTAAACAGTCTGTGAAATAATATAAGAGTTTGTGTTATGAATTGCCATTCGGCGAGTAAGGCCAGCTATCGCCGAGCACTCCGGTGATGCGCCAAATGTGCAGTTGACCGTTTTCTTCTACATCCTCTTAAGTCTTGTTTCTCTGCAACATTGGAAGTTGATTCTTCACTTCACCAATGCAGTTCAGTGATTCGCCGAAGTTCCTATATCATCGCCTTCTTGTCATGGTTTCAGGGCTTTAAATACAACAACTTTAGGCGATCTCTTAAGCCATTCGGTAGTACGTCCCATATGTTTGGTGATATTAATTCAGACCACCTTCCTGAATTAGGCAAGAACCTTGGTTGCTGCAATGCCAGGCGATCTCTCTGAGTGTTCGACAGATCGCCAAATATGTAGGCAATACCCCTTTTCTCCACCTTTTTGACACGTTTGCTTCTTTTCCAAGATTTGTCAAGTATTATCCATTTGAGCATTTTTAATTTCATTTCCTGACATAACACATGCATATTAGTTAAAGATTGGAAATAATAGCACATTAAGGACAATATTTCTTCGCAAACTAGCCCCAAATAAGTTCAAAATATGGACTCATCATTGACATAACTATAATTGATCATGCTCACCCAGTAATAATTGGTATATAGAATTAGAAGTTAGTGTGTACTAAATTCTCTATTGTGATGAAGTTACCTGTGTTACTGTATTTGCAATGTGATGATGTTTTACTTATTGCACTACATGATAGGTGTTGGTTACATTTCAACTAATCAGGTATGAGGCTATGCGGGGTCAATAAGAGTAGTTAAGGTGTCGTTGAGTAGAATTCTAGTAACTTACAGATAGGTATGGTTAGTGTTAGTGCACTAAGTATAGAAGGGCAAAAACTTGAGTTTTGTTAATAAGTGAGCTGCCTTGGAAAGAGGAATCCATTATGTTTAGGATGCCATAACAGAGAGGTCCCGCCTTGGCGGTCCAGAAAGGATAGAAGAAAAGGAAGTCTTAAACTATCTTAATGGATCCATCTTGATAACGAGTTATTAAATACTCTAGAACAAGCGGTATCGATATGGATATAACTAAAGGGAAGAATGAATAGACCAAGTTAGTGATTAGGGGTTGTCAAGAATTTTATGATGAGGAATAGAGGTTTTAGGCATTGACTGGTGTTAGAATATGTGGCTACAATTTTGGTGTTGAATGTTCTTATTATAGTACTTGTATAATGTGGTGGGCTCTGGGTTAACTGATTATTCCCACCAGTATGTTGCTTATATTGATAGTATTTTTGCTTTTTTTATCTTCCACGTGATTATAAGTTGGAAACTAAGAGTTCTCCTATCTAGGTGTAGAGTAGGTGCCCGCACGGCCCGATGGGTTGGAATGTGATATATTTTTATATATCCATGTATAGCATGATACTATTTTTGTGATTGACCATGTTATCACTTGTGAGTTGTGGCTAGTGACTCTAAATTGTGGTTTGTGAAAGATATTTGTATTGTATATTTACGAACTACCAGGTTAGGCTGATTTTCTGTGTATTTTGTAGTTATGCAGGTTCGGTTGAGACGAAAGAAGTTCGTGTATAACTCATTTTCTCAAGTAGTTTCTAACTCATTTTCTCATGTTTGGTTGGTGAGTGGAAAATATTTTATATTGTTTGGTTAGTAAATGAAAATATTTTTAGTATTTTTGTCTAGACAATATAAAATATTTTTTAGAAAAATAGTTTCTAACATGAAAATCAACCCCAATAATTGATTCGCGGTCTGACCTCAATACCTAATATGAGACTCAACTCAATTTTCGACCAAAAATTTGACTACTACATTTAGATTCGACCCTAGCTTTCAAATTGGAATTCGACCACACCTGACTTTGGACTTAACTTAAAAATAATATTCTTTTTAAAAATTCTTTTTTATTTTTTTGGGGGGAGGGGGCACAGGGTAGGGGTGGAGGGAAAAAATAAAATCTTCAAAATTCAAAATATTTTTAAAAACAAATTTAAATTTTTTGGGGGGAGGGGTTGGTAGAGAGGTCGAGGTCGTAGGGTTGGTGGGGGTCACGACAAGGGATGGGTAAAAAAATAAAATTTTTAAGTATATTTCGAAAAAAAAGAACTTTTTAATTTTTTTTTCCGGGGGAGGGGGGGATATGTAGTTGGGGTTGGAAGAAACAAAAAAAACAAAAATTTTAAAATGTGAAATATTTTTTAAAAAAAAACTTTTAATTTTTTAAATTGTAATTCTTTTGGGGTTGAGGGCGGTCGCAGCGGGGGTGGAGTAAGAAAAAACAATATAATTTGAGATTAGAGAAGAGTTTTGGAAAATATTTTCCTTAATTTTTAGAAGGAAGTCATTTTTCTTAGATTTGAGGAAAATAAGTTGATTTGAAAAATATTTTTCAAAATATTTAAGTTAATCAGACACGAGAAAATCGAAAAACATTTTTTTAAAAATATTTTCGTTTATACCAAACACACTCTAAATCACAAATTATGCGCTCCCTGTATTGAAATGCATTGTGTTGATGGGGCCTATCGAACTTTCTAATTTGACATGGTTTCAGATTGTATGGTATTATAATATTGTATAATATAATGTTTGGATAAAGTGTATAGTTTGCTATTGTTTAATGATAATTTTGTTGTTTCATTTGATTATATGGTACTGTATCGTGACTGATAAATTTATGAAAATGTCCTTAATTACAATAAATATTAAATTTTTAAAAAAATTTAATAAATCCATAAATCATGCGTGGAAACAAGCTAATACATCTTCAATCCATGCAAACTGCACAAGAAAATTAACAAAAAGAACTTTTAGGAAACGAACCTAAAAGTTAGACTGAAATGTAGGAGTGGGAGAGAAGATTATAGGTGGAAGAGAAGCTTCAAAAGTTGATGCGAAGGAGAATGAGTAGTACGATTGTAAAAGCAATAGATATATTAGGATAAAGCTTAATAAAGAATAAAAGGGTAAATTAGAATTGTTTAAAATTAAGTAAAGGTATAATTGGAAAAAAGAAGAAGAAGTAAACCATGGGATACCACCAAATTGGTGGTCTCAAAAAGTGAGGGTTTTTGTAATTATAAACCATGAAACAAATCATACTATACAAATAATTAAATAAACAATCAAAACAAGCGTAATTCTCTTACTAATCATACCATAAAAAACTACTATCCACTAAGTTGTAAAGGCATCTCCAATGCAAAAAAACTACATTTTATACTAAAATGGTGTCAGCACTATTTTTGTGTAAATTAACTCAAACCCATTGCACCAAATTTTACAATAACCTCTCTCTTTATTATATATTATTATTTCTCATTTCATTTATACTTTCTTATTTCATAAAATAAAATTCTTTCTAAACCATTCACTAAGTATAATTTTCATATTCTTTTTCTTATAGTCATTTAATATAAAATTACTTTATATCATAACTTTTTAAATATTATAAATTGGTAGCAAATATTATATACTGTACATAATATTAGATAATACAAATAAAAGTAAACTCATTAACAAAATATAATTAAATAAATATTACACAATTGAAAAATTATTTTTTAAATTCTACATAAATATTCAAATTTCAAGATCACTATTTTGTTTTCACAAATACTCTATTTAATACATTACATAGTTTAAATTAACTTCTTTGTCCTTAACTTTCTTTTTCTTATGGGCATAATACACAAATATAACCTCAAACTTGGCATAACTTTTTAAGTTGAAACTCAAACTTTTATAGTGCACAAATATGACCCTCAACTTGGCAATTCCTGTCACACCCCTCCCTGGGGTCGTGACC
>JAOTQR010014361.1:3364-17714 GCA_025774065.1 Solanum ossicruentum
AGTCTACCTTAGTACCTAAGTATACTATCTCTCCCTTTGGGAGAAAACCTTTAATTTACATCCTTCACCAAAGATGTCAATTCTAGCAAGGTGGGATCAAGGTCTTGCTTAGATTTGACCTCTTCAATCAAGGAGGTGTTGAAATAATCTAGAACCAATTCTATCTTTTGGCCTCATCTAACCTAACTTCCAACTAAGCCAAACAATGGACATCCTATTCTTGAGATTCACTTTGATTCCCTCACCTTACATCACATTCCAATGAGTTGTAACTTCTTTCAAGCAAAATTCACATTTTTCATATTTAGCAAACAACCTCTCAGCCCTCAAAATTTATAACACTACCCTCAAATGATTCACATACTCTTCTTCACTCTGAGAATAAATCAATATATCATCTATGAAGACCACCACAAACATGTCAAGGTAGGGTTTAAAGACACTATTCATGAGATCCATAAATATTGCTGGTGCATTCGTCAAGCCAAAAGACATTACCACAAATTCAAAATGCCTATACCTTGTCCAGAAAGCCATCTTGGGAAAATCACACTCCCTCACCCTCACTTGGTGGTATTCGGACCAAATATCAATCTTAGAAAAGTGAGTAGCCCCTTGTAGTTGATCAAATAAGTCATCTATCCTTGGTAGAGGATACTTGTTCTTTATAGTAACTCTATTGAGTTCCCGGTAGTTGATGCACATTCTAAGTGAACCATCTTTATTTCTTACAAACAACACCAATGCACCCCAAGGTGACTTTCTAGGCCTTATAAAACTCTTCTCCAGTAAATCCCTAAATTGATCCTTTAACTCCTTCAACTCCGTCGGGGCCATAGGGTAAGGGGGAATGGAAATGAGTTGTGTATCAGGGAGGAGGTCTGTAGCAAAATCTATTTCCCTTTTAGGTTGAACACCGGGAAGCTCATCAGAAAAGATAACAAGAAATTCATTGACCACATAAACCAACTCAATAGGAAGGACTTTTGACTCAACATCCCTAACCCTTACAAAATGGTAAATGCAATCCTTAGAAATCAATTTCCGAGCTTTAAGAAAAGAAAATGAACCTACCCTTAACCACCACATTACAACTTTCCCCCTTAAGGATGGGCTAATTAGGGAATTGGAATCTAACTTTACGGGTTCTACAATCAATAGAAGCATGATATGCATGTAACCAATCCATCCCAAGAATAGTGTCAAAATCCACCATGTCAAGTTCAACAAAATCATGAGGTAAAACCTTATGCAATATAGATACAGGACAACCTCTACAGACTCTTCTAATAATAATGGACTCACCAACGGGGGTAGACACTTCATAAGGTTCACACAACAATTCGAGACACACACGAAGCTTATTGGCAACAAAAGGAGTAATAAATGGCACTCAGATCTATCAATGCATAGACATCATAATCAAAAACCTTTAATATACTAGTAACAACATCGGGCACCTCATCCACTCCTTGCCTTCCTTGGAGAGCACAGAACCTATTTTGTCTTGGAGCACCCTTTATTGGCCTTCCTTTGCCCTTTGACCCACATTAGCACCTTGGCCTTAAGGACGACCATCTCTACCCTTGTTTAGAGCATAGGGGCAATAAACAAACTTGTTACCCACTTTACCACAACCATAGAAAGCACTAGAGTCCCTCAAGTATGGACCTCCATGATTTCTCCCACACTTTTGGCACCTAGGATTAGTCATCCCACCATTGCCACCATAAACCTAGGGTTAAATATCCCATCATTAGAAAACCTCTTGTTTGGAGCAATAGAGGACCCTTAGCCTTGGAATATGTTACCTTGTTGAAAACGCCACCTTTAGGACCTTGGAAACCACCATCAAACTGAGCCCTCTTGTACTCCCCAGTTTTCTTTTTCCTAAGCTTCTCTGCCTCAAGTTGTTCGGCATATGTCATGGGCTGAGAAAAATCCTTATCACCCACAAACATAATGGTGAGACACTCTTCATGCACTAAGTTGGACACCCCCGATACAAACCTGTTCATTCTTGCCCTAGGATCGGCAACCAAATGAGCAACATACTTTGAGAGCTTGTTGAATTTGAGGGCATGCTCCCTCACACTCATAGAACCTTGTTTGCAATTCATGAACTCTATCACTTTTGCCTCTCTCAGCTCAATAGGGAAGAACCGGTTGAGGAAGGCTGTGTTGAACTCCTCCCAAGGAATGGCATCATTGTTTTACCTCTCCAATTTCCATTGAGCATATGACATTAGGGCCACACCCTTGAGTTATTAGGCCACCAATTCTGTCTTCTCCTCCAAATTCACCCCCATGATAGCAAGCACCTTATACACCTTATTAATAAACTCTTAGGGATCTTCCTCTATTTTGGACCCATGAAACTCTAGAGGGTTCATCCTTATGAAGTCCCTCACTCTTGAGACCAGAGTAGGAGTGTGAGGGGCTTGGGACCCTTGGTTAAATTGGTTGTTCATGGCATAGGCCAACATGGTGATGGTATTCTAGAACTCAACTTGTGTAGCCCCTTCTCCTTGAAAAGCTTGATGAGTCGAACCCTCCTCGGGTGTGCAGTCCCTCTATGTTCTTCCTCTTGGTAGTGGCATGATCTAAAAGAGGAAAAGAGTGTTCGCTAGGGGAGGAATCCTTATCTTTACATCTAGAACATGACATATATCATGAAGAAGGGAAAAATTCCCGAAATGCCTCATATCCTCCCATTCATAGTTGTGGCACGCTTTACAACCATGTATAAGACTCTGATCGATGTGGTGTGTGGGATTTTTGAGGATCATTAACAACCTAGTGCTCTGATATCAAGATTATCATGATCCAATTCTAGGACCTAGACGTGACATGGCCAATGAGAAACCCGAAGTAACCCCAAACAAGGCTCTTAGCATACCATTCACATATCCTTGATTGTGAAAGTCAAATAAAGCAATAACAATAACAAACAGAGGAAGAAGGGCCAAGAAAAGTCTTCCACAATAATAATAGCATGAGAAGTTTTTAATAATAATTATATCAATTCGTCATCATCCTCACCTCATAATCACAATGGACATTCTTACATCAAGGCTCTAGACTCAAACCCTAAGTTCATTTTTGCATGCTATCAAATTTATCATATAGGGTTATGCAATATCTCATGAAAAGTAACTAATTTAAAAAAACAAATTTATGATGATCATCAACATATGAAAGTACATGTAAGTAACATAGTTTTCAAGAAAATCTTCAAGAAACCATTCAAGAATCATGTATTTAGACTCATTAGACCATCAACTCTTCTATGACCATTTATGAGGCACATGAGAGAACAATATCATACTTTTAGTTTAGGCTTACATACTTGTGATGAAGCTATCAACAATCAATATTTAAGATTTCTCCCGTGAATTCTCCAATCTCACGTTTGTCTCTCTTCTTCTCTCAAGCCCTAACTTTTCAATAACTTAGGAAAGTATCAGAATGGGATTTTTGGCCCCTTTTACGCTCAAAATGGCCTATTTTGATCATTTATTGAGTTTATGAGGAGTCAAAAATTTTCTGGAATGCCCCTCACAAATTTTAAGAAAAGTTTTCACTTTGGAAAAGCGGGTCAGCGACGCGGACCCATCGCGCCTAAGCATATTTTTTTCTGAGAAATTTTTCAAATGAGTTTTCTAATCCCGTCGAAAAAATAAAAAGATATAAGTTCCTGTATGGGACAGGGGTGAGATGCGCCTCTATCGCACTTCAACACTGGTTTTCATTTCGTCTCAAAAAATTATCTTTTGATCCGATGGCTCTAAAAATCGACCTAGACCATTTTCTCATGCAATCTTTCATGTTGATTGCATATTCAGCCTCAGATTTTCAAATCGAGCATGGGATGACACTTATGTGCACGTCTCTATTCTAAGAGTATTTATGTAATTTTACTGTGTGTTACACTTTATGGGCACCTGCACATGCTGTGTGACTCACCATGAGTCGTGTGGAAGGGCCTTGAGGTGGCATTTGTTCTTGTGTATAGAGTGTTGGCATTAATGTGGAGTTTAAGACCAAGGAACACACCACATAAACCCCACACGGTCCATGTGAGACTTCACTGGCCATGTGGAGGGCCTTAGCCTTGAAAACCCATATTTTGGCTAAGGCTTGTCACACATGAACCTTTCACGGACCATATAACCCTTCACGATCTATGAGGCCTTTCATATAGGTGTTGATGTGAAAATTTTCTAAGTATGGGATCACTATATCGAAACTTCATTAATGGAGAATTTTTTGAGTGAAGCTTTATGGGAGGCCACATGGTCTGTGTGACCTCTCACGGGCTGTGAAGCCCTCGGTATGGGTGTTGGCATGCAATTTTCTAAGTATGGAATCCCATTGGAAAAGCTTTTCATAAGAATGATCAACTTTAAATGGTCATATCTCTTAGTACAAAAAGAACTGAGTGGCCCATGACCTACCAAATAGACTCTTTGAATTATCTTTCCAATGCATTTGGTTTTCATCTAATTCTTAGTTTGGATCAAGAAGTTATGCCAGTTTTCGTGAAGCTCATCTGTGCTGTGTTTCCTGTGATTTGGCTGAGTGAGGCTTCATGGGAGGGTTCACAGTCCGTGTAATCTTGTACGAACCATGAGACCTTCTCACAGAACCTCTGGCAACAATTCTTATTCCATTTCATTAATGGTTTGTCTTTGTAATTATAGCTACTCCGAAGGGATTTTTGTGACTTCCTATGTTATCCTAAGACATTCAAATGATTTAAACTCTTCTCCTATTATTCAAATTCATTCTTGCACTTAAAATTATATTCAATATCTATGTTAAGAACTCCCTAAGGTGGACATCGAAGAATTGTCTTGAAACTTAAGGAAAAGGTCTTCTTCATCAAATTTCTTCCTATTTCTTTTTGGTTAGCTAAGGTATGAGGGTTTGATTAATGATCCCTTTCAACAATGAAGACCCAAACACTTTTCAATTGATTTCCATGAAATTTAGCTTACTTCAAATATGGGTTTTTAAGATTATTATTTGTTTAAGTAAATTGATGTATGGCTATGTTTTTATTGTTGATTTAAAGTGATTTAAGCCATAATATGATGAATCATACTGAAGTTATGAAGATATTAATGTGCATGTCCCCTTAAAAGTTTGATTTGACCATGAGTAGTCTATATTGTGATTTAAATGTTAATTTTACTGGTAGATTTATTTGAATTTCATATTGTATTGTTGATTTAAGATTGAATCTCCAATGCATATGCTATTCTCATCTCATTCATGGCATATGCATACATGGTTGTGGTTTTTATGAATTTGATGATGTGGGCTAAGTCCCAATTATGATGACGATTATATTTTAAAGTAAAATATGGGTATGACAAGAATGTTATCACATAAATGTCTGTGATTATTGCTCTTTGAGAATGATGGGTATTTTACACCAAATGTTTATGTAGGAAGGAGCATATAATTAAGATTGGAGGCAGGGTGGGCTATCCCCACGGGTCCATGCTCCTTTCTCATATCTACGTACTAATGGAGCTTTTCTTATGCATGAAAGTATGACATGATATATGATTTGGCTTTTTAGCCCAAGTATGCATGAATATGAAGTATGTTTGGCTGTTAAGACAAAGTATGCTTGATTATAAAATGTGATTTAGCATTTAAACCTAAATATACATGTAAACCATTTGAAAGCCTTATGCCTCTTTTACAAGCACGTATATGTAGATGTATTCCTATGGGATGATGACCTAGCACCAACGGGATTGGAGGCAAGGTGGGCTATCCCCAAGGGTCCATACTCCTTTCTCTTAAACTATGTGCCTAACATAAGATTATGTTTATGTCCCTTTGTGGATGATGATGATGAATGTTAATGCATCTATCTTTGGGAAATAGGTCACCTCTTTATGCATTGTGGGGAAGATGACGGAGTTCCAAGTTATAGCTCACTTGGTATTATGTTGGTAACGGTCCCATATCCATTATATATAAAGTACTTTCACATTCATGCATCATGCATTTCATGGCATATTGATATACTATCCTTCTTGTTATATGAATCTTTCTATATTATGTGTCCTTGTCATCTAACATTGAATGCAAGTTTGGTAAGTCATATGCATTGCTTGATCGCATACTTTGTGCATTCAAACGTATTAACATATACTTTTTTGCCTACATGATCTAACCATTTAGGGACCGGAGACTACCTTCATCCACCGTTTGATGACTATATCAAATTTGAGATACTTTTTGTGGTGCTCGATGACTAGATCAGAAAATGAGATACTTGTCGTAGTGAGTCCTATCTTCTAAGGACAAAGCATCATCCTTCTATCGATGATGATTTTGTGTTTGTTATTTACTTTGACAGTGAGCCTCAGACATGTCTTGGCCCCCATTCTGTCTTATGACTAGGGGCATTGTTGGACATCTTGTAGTCTCTTATACAGTTATATGTTATGTGTTGTATTTGGAAATTATGATTATGGCTTCCAGTTGGATATGGTTATTATGGATTGATTATGAGTATTATGATATGTATTTATGCTATGAATGGAATATCCTAAGCTCTTTTTCCCCCATAGAGTGAATCATACTTACACACGCTTTAGTCCCTTATGTTCTCTGTGTTATATAGATCCATGTTAATCCCTATACCTATGACATCCCCATAGTATGAGTCCTACTTTCTCATCCCTTATAACTATCTGTTTACTATTTCACATGCACTTCTGAACTGATGATGTGTGAATGAATTCTATGATGATTGTTTGAGGACTCTCGGGTTCCCATTAACCATGCCGCTCCTAGACCCTAGGTCCGAGTCATAACAGAGATAGTATTAGAGCACCATGTTTACAAATAGTCCTTGGAGTCCAATATGTCGCGTCAAGTAGAGTCTTACTCATGAGTGTGAAGCGCGCCACATCTATGGGTAAGAGGCTACGAGGCGTTTTAGGAAATGTTTCACTTTTTCATGATTCATATCATTCCACGGAGCGTGTCTTAAGATTTCTATCTCCATCCTTCCCTATCGAATAAGGAGAGTTACTTTAGGCCCATAATGTAATCCCGGCAAGGAAGATGTTGTAGTTGATCTTATAGAGTTGGTTAAAAGGGAGTTGGTAAAGGATGTGCATCGTTTGACAAGATTGGGGAAATTGGGTTGAGTGAATCTAATGATGGTTTTGTTCTTTGGAATGAGGCTGAATCTTCTGTGATTGTTGATTGCAAGGTAAATCAAGACTTAGACCCATCATTAGTTATATAGAAAAGGTTGGTTGCCAAAAAAAAGATATGGATTTCTTCCAAGGGGTAGATGGTGTAACTCAGCACTAAGATCTATTATGTGTTTCAGACGTTAATGATCTTAGAGAGATGATCATGAGTAACATCCATAATTCTCATTATTCCATACTCTCGGGATTTACCATAATGTATATGGACTTGAGGGAAATGTATTGGTGGCATGGTATTAAGAAGGACATAGCTAGATTTGTATCCGGACACTCTAATCGCCATCAAGTGAAGGTGGAACATCAAACGCTTGATTGTTTGGGTCAAAATAATGAAATTCCTACTTGAAATGATAGAATGAGAATGCGGACTTTAGAATGTCAATGCGGACTTTCTGATTGAGTTTCCCTGTATCGAAAGAAATTAGACTCCATATGGGTAATGGTTGGAAGAATGATCGAGGAAGCTCATTTCTTATCAGTTGGGACTACTTTCAATGTTGAGAACAATGCCAAGTTATATATTTGGGAGTTGGTTAGGCTGGATGGTATACCTACTTTTATTATATCGGACTGTGGTACCTAATTTACTTCTCACTTTTGTAAATCATTTCAAAATGGGGCTTGACACTAAGGTGAAGTTAAGTACCATTTTTCTTCTCTCAATCCGATGGACAAGCCAAAAGGTTTATTCAAACCTTGTAGGGCATGTTGAAGGCTTGTATGTTAGAATTCAAAGGAAATTGGGGTGATCATCTACCACTTATTGAGTTTGCTTGCAAAAATAGCTTTCATGCTAGCATTTGGTATGACACCATTTGAAGGTTTGATGGGAGAAGGTGTAGGTCCCCGATGGGATGGTTTGAGTTAGATAAGATGGCATTGATTGGCCCGGATTTGGTGTTGGAGACCATGGAAAAAGTGAAGTTGATTAGGAAGTAGTTGAAGACGGCTCAAAGTCACCAAAAGTCTTATTCGATATTAGAAAAAGGTATCTTGAATTCCATATCGGTGATTGAGTATATGTAAAGACTCCACCTATGAAAGGTGTAATGTGTTTTGGTAAAATCAGCAATTTAAGATCTTGGTATGTAAGTCCTTAAAAGATTGTTAAGCGGATTGGGAATGTGGCCTATAGATTGGATTTGTCTTTGGATTTGAGTTTTATTCACTTAATTTTCCATGTGTATGTTTAGGAAATTGATGGGTGATACTAGTACAATTGTGCCTTTGGAAGGTGTTGAGGTTGGGAAAACTTAACTTATGAAGAGATTCAGATTGAAACTTTGGATGCGCAAATGGAAAGGCTTTGTACAAAGCATATTGCTTTGGTTTAAGTGCTTTGGAGGAACCAATATGTTGAAAGTGCTATGTGGGAAGTGGAATCGAGTATGATGCGATGATGCCTCTATCCTTTCCCATCTACTTAAGCCTATGGTTCTAATTCTTTCACTCTTGAGTTTCATGACATGGCATGCATACATGTGCACAACAATGATTCAAAGATATTTTGAATGATTTAAAGATATTTTGATATGAGTTTTAATGACTTTATGATTTTCAAGTGATGAAATATACATTGTCTTATGTTTGGATATTTCATGTTCTAATGCAAGCCTTCTCCTAGCATTCTAAGACGAATTTTCCCAAGGGGAAGATGACGTAAGGACATGGACTTTGTATGACCTTAATAGAGCTTGGCATTTGGTTCCAAAAAGTTTTTGACCAAGATGATACCTTATATGCACCTCCACAGGCCTTGTGACTCACCACAAGTGTTGTGTGTAGGGGCCTTAAAGTATCCCTTGGCCTTGTGTTTAGAGTGCTAGCATTAATGTGGAGTTAAACACCAAGGCACACACCACATGAACCCCATACGGTCCATGTGAGGCTTCACTAGTCGTGTGGTGGATCAGGCGGAGGGCCTTGTCCTTGAAAATCCATGTTTTGGCTAAGGCTTGTCAGACATAAACATCTCATGGTCCGTATACCCCTTCATGGTCTGTGAGGCCTTCCATATAGGCGTTGCTATGAAAATTTTCTAAGTATGGGATCACTGTCTCAAAACTTTGTTGAAGGATAATTTTTCTAGGAGAAGCTTTCACGTGAGGCCATAGGTCTATGTGACCTCTCACGGGACGTGAAGCCCTTCGTATGGGTGTTGTCGTGCAATTTTCTAAGTATGAAATTCCATTGGCTAAGCTTTTCACAAAAACCAATAGAAGGTTCAATTTTACATGGTCATATATCTTATCACAAAACGAACTGGGTGGCCTATGACCTACCAAATTGAATCTCTTTGAATAGTTTTCTAACGCATCTAGTTTCATCTAATTCCAAGCTCGGATCAAGAAGTTATGCCCATTTATTTTAAAGCCCGTTCATGCTATGTACCTATGATTTGGCTAAGTAAGGTTTCACAAGATGGTTCACAGTCCGTGAGACCTTGTACGGATCGTGAGACCTTCTCATGGAACCTCTGGCAACAATTCTTACTCTATTTCATTAATGATTTTTTTGTAATTATGGATACTATTTAGGGAATTTTGTTACTTTCTATGCTATCCTAAGACATTCAAATGGCCTAAACTACTCTCGTCTCATTCAAATTCATTCTCACGCTTAGAATTATATTCAATCTCTCTTTCAAGAACTCCCTAAGGTGAACACTAAAGGATTGTCTTAAAGCTTAAAGAAAGGGTCTTCTTCTTCATCAAATTTCTTCCTATTTCTTCTTGGTTAACTAAGGTATGTGGGTTTGATTCATTGTCCCTTTCAATCATGAAGACCCAAACTCTTTTCACTTGATTTCCATGAAATTTAGCTTACTTCAAATATGTATTTTTAAGATTATTGTTTATTTAATTCAATTGATATATGGGCTATATTTTATGGTTGATTTTAAATTACGTCCTATTATGATGAATCATATTGAAGTTATGAAGATATGAATGTGCATATCTCATTTAAAGCTTGATTTGAGAATGGGTACTCTAAATTGTGATTTAAATATTAATTTTCCTTATAGATTTACTTGAATTTCATGTTGTATTATTGATTTAAGATTGAATCTCCAATGCACATGCTATTCTCATCTCATTCATTACATATGCATACATGACAATGGTTTTCATGAAGTTTATGATATGGGCTAAGTCCTAATTATGATGACGATTATGTTTTAATGTAAAGTATGGGTATGATAAGAATGTGATCATGTCTATGATTATGGCTTTTTCTACAAATGGTGGTGTTTTACACCAAAATTTTATAAGTGAAGAGCACAGAATTGATATTGGAGGTAGGGTGGGCTATCCCCAAGGGTCCATACTCCTTTCTCATATCTATGTACTTAATGGAGCTATTCTTATGCATGAAAGCGTGACATGAAGTATGATTTGGCTTTTTAGCCTAAGTATGAATGAATATGAAGTATGTTTGACTTTAAGCCTAAGTATGCATGATTATGAAATGTCACTTAGCCTTTAAACCTAATTATGCATATAAATAATTTGAAAGCCTTACACCTCTTTTACAAGCACGTTATGTGTATGTATTCTTGTAGGATGATGACCTAGAACTGATGGGATTGGAGGTGGGGTGGGTTATCCCTAAAGGTCCATACTACTTTCTCTTGAACTATGTGCCTAATATAGGTTATGTTTATGTCCCTTTGAGGATGATGAAGATGAATATTATTGGATCTACCTTTGGCAAGTAACTCACCTCTTTATTCATTATGGGAATGACGACAGAGTTCCAAGTTATAGCTCACTTAGTCTTATGTTGGTTACGATCCCATCCCAGTTATATATGAGGTACTTTTGCATTCTTGCATCATGTATTTCATGGCATAATAATATACTATCCTTCTTGTAATATGATTCTTTCTATATAAAGTGTCCTTGTCATCTAATATTGAATGCAAGTTTGGTAAGTCATATGCATTGCATGCCCGCATATTTAGTATATTCAAATGTAGTAACACATTCTTTTTGCCTATATGATCTAACCATGTAGGGACCGAAGACTACCTTCATCCACTGTTCCACGACTAGATTGGATATGAGATACTTGTTGTGATGAGTCATATCTTCCAAGGACAAACCATAATGCTTCTACCAATGATGCTTTTGTTTTTGTTATTTACTTTGAGGGTGAGCTCGGGACATGTCTTGCCCCTCGTCCTATCTTATGACTAGAGGCATTGTTGGACATCTTATTGGCTCTTGTACGGTTGTATGCTATGTGTTGTATTCGGAGATTATGATTATGGCTACCTATTGGAAATGGTATTATAGATTGATTATGAATATTATGATATGGTTGTGATGTGGAAGATCCTAAGCCCGTATTGTCCCCATAAAGTGAGTCATTTTTACCTACCCGTTAGTCCTATTGTGTTATGTGTTATGTGGATCCATCTTCATTGTGTGAGTTATACTTTTTCGTCCCTTAGAACTATGTATCACGATTTCACATGCGCTTCCAAACCAATGATATGTGAATTGATACTATGAGGCTTGTTTGGGTACTCTCGGGCTCCCATTCGCCATGTCAATCCTAGACCCGAGGTCCAGGTCGTGACAATTTTAAGGTAAGTAAGACTTAATTCTTCATTTGATTTTTATTTTGACAAAATATGTTATCTTGTGAATTCAAACCATCGGTCATGTGAGTACACAAGCATCAACTAGATTAGCTAGTTTCAAGTATCTAATATTTGGCCATGAGAGTCTTAAGAGTGTACATCTTTAGATAATTGTAGAAGATTCGATGTTATGTCAGTATATTTCTTAGTTTCTTAGCACACATTATCATCTTTCAGCTTTAAAATTTTATAAAAATCATGAGATTATCTTACCAGACTTTTAGGTTTATACACCATTTATCAATTTCTCAAAAACATGTTATATCTTGTATAACAATTAATTGATTATTTATCATTTTTATCATCATGTAAGTTAAATATACTTTGTCTGACCTAATAAGGTTCTCTACCAAAGGTAGATGCTAGTATTACATAGACCCAGATAAGATGCAGCGTAAACCCAAAGAGTGGGTAGCCATATGACCTGAAGACTATGTAACCATAAGACTAACACTTTGAAAGATGTGGATTGTTAGAAATCATAGAGGAAGAATGAGATGGTTCCATCAAAAGTAATATTAATTAGGTTCATTCCAGGTGAATCAAGACATTCAAATAATAAAGGTGTGATGAAGGAAGCAGATCTGCTTCACCTTTTTCGGTACAAATAGTGGAACCTCTTGTAATATTGATCTTTGCTATTGCCATTTCTTAAGGTGAAGGAAAGAAGGAAAATGAGATGAATAAATAGGAAATTCAAAGAGAAGTTTGAAGAAGATATTTCACTGAATCTGCTCTGATACCATGTTTAGAAATTAGAGAGGAAGATCGAGCTGTGGAATTTTCTTCATATTCTTATGTTTTGAATGTACAAGGACTATGTCAATTTATACATAACCCTAAGTACTAAAAACTAAATTACTATAACTAGGTAACAAACTTTTGTACTGTTATGTAATTCTAGAAATCATAAAAGTAACATATACAGGGGTCATTTTTTCTATATGGTTTTAATCATGATACTTAGCTGAGGATGAGAATGTTGGGTTACAGTAGAGGCAAATTTTTTTGAAGTTACTAGCCCAATGTTGAATCATTCAGGACTGCTAAGCCAAATAACTTGTTGTGGGCATATCTGAACTTATATGCTCCACTTCAGCCTTCTTCCTTGAGAGCAAGCATAGAGAATAAGATTCCATCAGCTCTCCTCAAATTAGTGCGCGGTGATCAGACACCTAACTTTCCCCGAAAAATGACTATGTCAAGGACCAACAATTTGGTAAATATATCAGCAAGTTGGGAAGAAGAAGGAACAAACGAAAAAGAGGTAAGGCCATCAAGCAATTTCTCGCGGACAAAATGGCAATCGAGTTAAATATGCTTTATCCGTTTGTGAAAAGCTAAATTCTTTGTTATATGAATTGCAGCTTGGTTGCCACAATGCAAAGAAACTGGAAGAGAAGTGACACTCCAAGATTAGAGAGAAGGCAAACAATTCATTAAGTCTCAGCCACAAGAGGACACATAGATTTGTATTCGACTTCTGTTGAGGAGAAGAAGATGACAAATTATTTCTTGGATTTCCAAGAAATTAGAAACTCACTAAGGCTAAGGTAATACCCACTTAATCGACTATCCGAGCAAGAAGCCCAATTGGTATTGCAATTACCAAGAATATGAAGAGATTTAGAGGAGTTTATAAAAAGTTCCAGGCTTGGATCATTATATAAATAGCGAAGAGTATGAAAAGCAGCCTACAAATGTCCTATTCTTGGGTTTTGCATTTATTTGTTGAGTGATTGAACTGTGTAGGAGATATTTGGATGAGTATGTGTTAAGAAGTTTTGTTGTCCTAATAATCTCCTGAATGGTGGGGTTAGGTAACGACTCACCTGAGTCCTTTGTGAGTTTGAGTGTTGGGTCCATAGGTGTAGAAGATGTGTGTGAAAAAAGATCCAGATGCTCGGACAAAATATCCATGGAAAATTATCTCTGGGTTGCAATAAAACTTTTTGACACATGGAGAATTTGCATACCTAAAAAGTAATTAGTAAGACCCAAGTCTTTTATCTTGAATTCAGAATTGAGGAACTGTTTTAACTCATACATTTCATGTTGATTGTTTCCTATTAACAGGATGTCATCAATATATACTACCAAGATCTTCAAAAGTTTTCTAAAATTTTTGAAGAACAAAAAGAAATAGTTCAATAAGGAAATGGAACCTCGAGTTCCCAAAGCTGTAGACAAATGGGCATATTGTTGGTGTGAGGCTTGTTTAAACCCATAAAGAGATTTGTACAGTTGGCAAACATGTGAATCATAAGGACTCATCAATTCAAGAAGAAATTTCCTGAGAACTTCTTCATCTAAGTTGACATACGAGAACACATTACTGACATCTTATTGGAAAAGTGGCCAAACTTGTTTGATTGCTATAGCCAAAATACACCGTATAGCGTTCATCTTAACCACAGGCGAGTAAGTTTCTGTGTAACTGATACCTTCTCGT
>JAOTQR010014391.1:0-17711 GCA_025774065.1 Solanum ossicruentum
TAAGGTCTGCGTACAATCTGCCCTCCCCAGACCCCACTTGTGGGATATTACTGGGTATGTTGTTGTTGTTGTTGTTTGAATTTCAAGTACCCATATTATTTCCTCTTTCCTATATCATGAGCATACGTGAACATGACTTTTCACGAAGTTTTACTATGGATTTGACTATCAATTATGAACATGATTATGATTTCAATGCAAGTATGGCTATGGCATGATTATGATCGCTATGATAACTATGAAATGGCTTTAAGCACTCATGGGTGTGTAGACACCATCATGTACAACTATGAAAGAATTACTCCTATGCATGTAAGTATGTTTTATACTATGATTTGGCTTTTAAGCCAAGTATGCATAAATTATGATTTGAAATGATTTATGATCCTATGCATGTATATATACTACATATTTCGTGGATAATGACTTGTACCTATGGTTACTTAAGGAATCCCTATGGGAGGTTACATAGTTGCTCTTGGACTCCTTATGGGAGGTTATGTTATTACTTAAGGACTCCCTATGGGACGTTACATGGTTACTCTTAGACTCCCCATTAGGAAGTTACATGGTTACTCTTGGACTCACTATGTGAGATTATGTTGGCTGCGATCATCTCCACATATTTTCATATATTATGGTATTCATGCATCGTGGTATCTTATGGCATCTTGTAATAACTATCTTTTCTATATGCCTCATTTCATATATTAGCCCCTTTTCATCTAACATGTCTAATGTAGGTTTATTGTGATTTCATTTCATACCCACATACTTAGTACATTCAGAAGTACTAATGCATAATACCTTTGATCATCATTGTGGCTAGATCCAGATTTTTTTCACAATCTAGATTAGGTGAGTCCTTCAGCTTCGAGGACAGGACCTACTATCTTTCTATTCATGCTATGATTGTATTAGAAACAATTTTTTTTTATTATTCAAGGTAAGCCAAGGTCTATCTGAGCCATCGTCTTAGTTATGGTCTGGAGGCATGTTTTGGACATACGTATGTACTTCAGTTTCA
Organism: Solanum ossicruentum; assembly: GCA_025774065.1. NCBI lineage: Eukaryota > Viridiplantae > Streptophyta > Magnoliopsida > Solanales > Solanaceae > Solanum > Solanum ossicruentum. The sequence goes on from JAOTQR010014391.1 coordinate 1,028, forward strand.
GACTTGTATACTCTACCTTATGATCTATCCTATGCTATGACTTATGTTATGTATATGCTTTCGATTATGTATTTGTCTATATTTCACCTTTGATGCTTGTTTGAATGCCAAGGGTTAGTTTGAGGTTTTTCTGGGGATTTCATTCACTGTGTTACGGCTAGACCTTAGGATTGGATCATGACAAACTTGGAATCAGAGCAATAAGATTTCGAAATGGTCCTTAAAGTCCAAAACATTCTGCATTGAGTAGATTCTTATTCATGGGTGTGAAGTGCACTACATTTACTAGTAGGAGGCTTCAAGATGTTTTGAAAAAAAGTCTCACTTCTTCATGAACCATGTTGTGACATGGAACATGTCCTAAGGATTCCTAAATCTAACAATTGTTCTTTGACCACTTTTTAGATGATGCCTCAAAGAAGAGCTCCTCAGCCTAGATAGGCTCCTCCTGCTAATGAGGACCAAGATTCTCTAGAGCCTATTGGAAAGCCAGTTACTCCTGCCTAGTTTCGGACTACTCTTACTATGTCAGCTCAGGCTCTATCTAATGAAGCTAGATAGGTTATTCCTCCTCTTTATGTATCCACCCTAGCTGCGAATATGAGAGATTTTGCCTGAATGAATCCTCCAGAGTTTTGTAGTTCCAAAGTTGATGAGGATTCCTAAGAGTTCATAAATGATGTCTACAAAGTACTAGCTATTATAGGGGTGTCTTTAGAGAAAAAAGCTGAGTTGGAAGACATGCTGAGGGCTTGGGTGTTTCATTTCAAAGGAAACTAGGATAATTATCTTCTGATTATTGATTTTGCCTACAACAGTAGTTATCATGCTAATACAGAGATGGCACCATTTGAGGCTTTGTATAGAAGGAAATGTAGATCCCTGATAGGATGGTTTGAAATAGGTGAGATTGCTTCGATTGGCTTGGATTTGGTATTAGAGGCTATAGAGAAGGTGAATTTGATTAGGGAAAGGTTAAAAATGACTCAAAGTTATAAAAATCTTATTAGAATGTTCGGAGAAGAGATCTTGAATTTCATGTCGGCAATTAGGTGTATGTGAAGGTTTCACCCATGAAGGGTGTGATGTGTTTTGGTAAAAAGGACAAGCTAAATCCCTAGTATGTAGGTCTTTATGAGATTGTTGAATGGACCAGCAATGTGGCTTATAGATTAGATTTGCCTTCGGATATGAGTTGTATTCACCTGGTTTTCCATGTGTATATGTTAAGAAAGTTGGTTGTTGATCCAAGTACAATTATGCCTTTGGAAGTTTTTATGTTGAAGAGAACTTGACCTATGAAGAGGTGCCGATTGAGATCTTGGATAGGTAAGTGAAAAGGCTTCGCAACAAAGGCATTACTTTGGTTAAAGCCTTTTGGAGGAACCAACAGGTTGAAAGTAGTGCTATATGGGAAGTGAAATCGGAGATGATGAAGAGACACCCCTATGTATTCCAATCTACTCAAGCCTAAGGTACTAGGTTCTTCTTATTCAAATGGTCCGAATTTCTTCATTTTTATATCTTCATGTCATGACATGCATACATGTGCACGAAACTAATTTAAATGGTGTTTTAGCATGGATTTAATGATTTCAAGATTTTAAATGTTGAATATGCATTGTACATTCATGTTGAACTGTTTTATGATCAATTCAAGCTTCTCAAGCCATGTTCTAGCTTATTCAAGGACGAATATTCCCAAAGGGGATGATGTAAGGACCCAGGCCTCGTATGACCTTGTCAAGTCTTAAAAATTAGTGTCGGTAGTTTTTGGCCCAAGGTTCCCTCCACAGTCCATGGTGCATTAACAGACCATGAAAGGTGTCGTGAAAGTGGCCTTGGTCCATCCGGGGCTTGTCTGTGGCTTTTCTTGAAGGATCCAAGAGAAGGGTTCTACCACAGAACCCTTTACGGATCGTGATGCCTACCACGGTCCATAGAGGGTATCATGGAGGGCACCCTCTGCTTATCATCCCACTTTTTCATGAAAGTTCCCCACTACGATCCCCTATAAGGCCCATGGCGCACACCACGACTGCGAGGGGTTCTGTAAAGGGCACTTTGACAGCTTTAGGCTCTATTTTAAATGAGGCCATTTTGGTTATTTGGCCTCATCTCTTAGTCTTGTAGGACTTTTATTCCTTCTTTAACACTCCTAAATCATTCCTTGGTTATTTACATTCACTTCATTTCAAGTCCTACACTTAATTCCTAAAATTCAAGTCTCAAAACATCATTCAAGCCTAAACTTTAAAGATGTAAGCTATGGTCTCAAATCTCAAGCCTATTTCATCTCAAACTCTCTAATTCAACCAAGGTACATGTGGTTTCATTCATGATTCCATTTCAATCATGAAGCACGACTTCTATTCTTCAACTTTTGATGAACTTTAAGTGAGTATTTAAGGTTGATTTTAATGATTTGGTTTTGAATTGCTAAATATGTCATGGATCATTCTTAAATGATAATGTAAGCATTAATTACTTCTCATCTTAACAGTTTTATGAATTTTTATGAGATTTGAACTTACGTGTCCCTTTAACCTAAGAATCCATGCATGGGTAGTTTAAATTGTCATCTGAATGTTGATTCTTCATGATTTATGCATGATTATATCTTAATTCCATGTTTTAAGTATGAATTTCAAGTACCCATGCTATTCCATCATTCCTCATATCATGAACATGCATGACATGACTTTTCATGAAGTTGGATTTGACTATCAATTATGAACATGATTATGATTTCAACGCATGTATGGTTATGACATGATTATGACCACTATGAAATAGATATAAGCACTCATGGATGTGTAGACACCATCATGTGCAAGTATGAATGAACTACTCCTACGCATGTAGGCATGTTTTATATTATGATTTGGCTTTTAAGCCCAAGTATGCATGAATTATAATTTGAAATGATTTATGATCCTATGCATGTATATATACTATATATTTCGAGGATGATGACCTATACTTGTGGTTACTTAAGGACTCCCTATGGGAGGTTACGTGGTTACTCTTGGACTCCCTATGGGAGATTATGTGGTTACCTAAAGACTTTATATAGGAGGTTATGTGGTTACTCTTGGACTCCTTATGAGAGGTTATGTGGTTATTCTTGGACCCAGTATATGAGGTTATGTTGTCTATGACCATCTTTACATATTTTCATATATTACGACATTCATACATCATGGTATCGTATGGCTTCTTGTACAACTATCTTTTCTACATGCCTCATTTCTTTTTATTAGTCCTTGTTCATCTAACATGTCTAATGCAAGTTTATTACGAATTTATTTCATTTCATACCGCATACTAAGTACATTCAAAAGTACTAATGAATACTCTATGCATATATTATATCATAATGCAGGTTCAGGTGACACCTTTGATCATCCTCATGGTTAGATCTAGATATTTTCACAATCCAGATAGGGTGAGTCCCTTAGCTTCGAGGACAAAACCTACTATCTTTGTATTTATGTTATGGTTGTATTAAAGATTGTCTTTTTCTTTATTACTCAGGGTGCGCCAGGACTTGTGTGAGCCCTCATCATAGTTATGGTCTAGAGGCATATTTTGGACATATGTATGTACTTCAGTTCTTGTATACTCTACGTTAGGGACCCGTTATTCATGATCAAGTGGGCCAATCACTATTGGTTCCTATACTGGGATATAGATTTCTCCCGAGTCAGTTCTTAGAATTGATAAACAGTAGAGTTATGAGAGGTTTCAGAAGATAAAAGCACCCCAATTTTGAGATGATAAGCATGAGGATGCCAATGAGTTCTTTACACTATGCCATGAGATGTTAGATGCAGTGGCCCTAGTTAATCCCCGAGGTGTCAGGTTTGTTGCTCTTCAGCTTAGAGGCGCCACTAGGGAGTGGTGAAAAACGTACATGAGAGCTAGACCAGATGGATTCCCTCTAGTAGAGTGGGATGTATGTTTCAAGTACTTTTCAGGACCATTTTCTTTTTTTGGAGTGTTTGGTGGGAGAGTTTGTCGAGGTTTGACAGCTTGACCCAAAGTAGCATGCCCATTGCTGAGCTTGAGGCATAAGTTTGCCAAATGTCTTGTCATTCCATATCATTGATCCTACTGAGGCTGAGAGAGTCCACAGGTTTATGAGGGGTTTGAATTTCTTTATCAAATCTTATGTTTTTAGATCAGCTCACGAGGGAGCCTCCTTTCAATCTATTTTGAGTAACGCCAAGAAGGCAAAGCGGTTCATAAGGAGTTTTGGGACCCAAAGAGGGATGTATATTGCCAGTATTCAAGGGTGATCATAGAGTCATATCGATTCGTCGAGGTCATCATAGCAATTTACTTATTTTACTTATGGGGATCCAGGACATCTTGCTTGACAATACCATGTACAGGGTTGAGGAGGACCCTAGCTTAGTTCTACAGAGGCAGTTAGAGGGTTAGCATACTAGACTAAAGGTCGTGGTACAGTTCAGCCTAGTGGAGGTGGTCGCACTCCAGGTAGGGCTGCCAGCGATACTCTGGTGCAGCAAAGAGGTAGAGATATGGTGCTAACCAGTAGGACCAGAGGATCTCAATGCTATGCTTTTCTAGGAAGACCTGAGGTAAAAGCTTTAAATATGGATATTACAGGTTTTGATTAAGTCTTTTACTTAATTGTGGTTGTTTTGCTTGACCTTGCATCTATATATTCCTTATATTCTACCTGTGTCATCTCTAAGTTTAACTTGCTATATGATTGGATATCCTGAACATAGTAGTATTCCTATACTAGTATGTGGGACTTTAGTAGTAGATCGGATGTGTTGATGCTACTTTATTCTTAGCAGGATATGATCTTGAGTAGACTCAACTATTAGAAACATGATGAGACTAGCGAGTATATAATTGAAGATAAACTAAACTATGTGATTCTTGTGGATCTTCATGGTTTTGTGTGAGTGAATCATTAGGTTTGACTGTTTAAGTATAATGGTGTTTCCCGTGAATACGGCATAAGGCAGGGTATGCGATGTTTGTGAATGGGTTGAGGTGGCTTTAATTCAAAAGTGATAGCTTGTGGAAAAAGCACTATCAGTAACATGGTTAGTGTTATTGGCTTGGGTAGGGCCAATTTTTCAACATGAAATGCTTAGAGTTAGCTTGAGATGAACGATAATACCTCATTTGAAAATAAATGGAGTTATAATTTAGTATTTCATATGGTGACATTGTAATTTCCAAGGAATCCTAGTACTAGTAATGGCTTTGAAAGTATGAGTAAAGGGTTAGTAAACTGGTGATATTTTGTTGGAAGTTATCAGTTTCAAATATTAGATTATGGTCAATATGTTAGGTTTTAATAAGTAGGTATGTATTGAATTGTGTTGGTGATTAAATAAGAAACTGTGAGCAAATTGGTGGAGTATGGCTATTATTAACTATGTATCGCGATTTTAGTTATCGAATGGTGGTGACATGATCATCTCTTCTTTAAAAAAAAGAACCTATTAGATATTCCTTAGTGAGTAAGCCTTGTTTATTGATCGGATTGGGTAGCTTAAGTGGTGGGAACTGTGTATGGGGATGAAGGTGATTAAGACTGGCATATGTCTGATGGTTGATTTAAATTCGCTCTCGGCTCCAGAGGATAGTGATTCAGAGATTACATCATGGTTATGTGAGGGGAAATCTAGCCTTGGTAACTATGTTGTGTTTCGTGAGGCTCATGTCAAGTTGGTTCAGGGGTTAGCTTCTTGTTTGGTGATCACTTTTCAGTTGGATATGCCCCTTCCGCTTGGATTAGGATATTGATTCTTAGTAGCATCCTTCGATGATATGATCTTTGGGTGCAAGTATCCCTAAAGGGAACAATACTGGCTTGTGATGATGGTGTATCAGACTCTTTGTGGAGTGAGTATGGTTGTATTCTTTACTATTTGTTTGGGGACAAATATAGTTTTTAGTGGTGGATGATCTAATGACGACCTCGGAGGTCATTTTTAATATATATTTTTTGAAATTACTATTTTACCCCTCTTGATAGCTTCCTTGAGTCATATTTGATTGGTTTTGAATATTGATTTTTATAAATTTAGTAAATAATTGAGTTTTTCTAAAGAATTGAGTTTTGAAGGATTAAGTTACCTATTTTTGAATTTTTGAGTTATTTGGAGATCTGAGTCTCAGAACAAAATTCTCTTAATTCCATCAATTTTGGAATATGAAAATTGGTCTAGGAGAATTAGCAAAAACAGAGTTGGAGCTATTATGCGGAATTTAGGTCCAAAACTAGAAATTGAGTTAAACTTCAACTTACGTTTGCCATTGTCAATATTTTGAGTCTGGGTGCTCAGCTTGAATTTCTGATGGTTTCACTTATTTCGGGAGGTGTTTTAGCACTAGAATGAGTTTATTCATAATTATGGGATGTTTCAAAAGTACTTTGGTATTTCTAGTTCCTTAGTTTAGTTGTGATTAATCGGATTTAGGACCAAGGATACCTCAAATTTAATTTTCAATGATTCCATTGAGTTTGGAATGTTGAATTTAGCAGGGTTGCATATATAATCTTAATTCATGGGGTTTTGGACGAATTTCGAGAATCCTTTTCATGATTTTGTACCTTGTTGAAATTATTCATGTCTAGTGTAGTGGCCTTCTTCATGTTCGTGGATCCCACCTCCACATTTGCAAAGCATTGACCCTCTATGTACTAAATTCGCGAGGTTAGGGTTGCAATCAAAGAGGTTAAGCAATTGACCTCCGCATTCCCGAAATCCCTGGTTGCATTCGTGGAGGTTATTTTGACTTGACCTCTACATTCATGATACTAAGCTCCACGATCACGGAGAGTAATTTTTTTGGAAAGTAACAACTCCTAAAAAATCAGAGTATAAGTTATTTTCTTCATTTTGGGACTTTGAGAGCTCGAAAAGAGGCGATTTCACTTGATTTTTTGAGAAAAATTCATTAAAAGAGATACTTTTCAATTTCCACTTCATTCTCCATGGATTATTTCTTGATTTTAAAATCAAATTTGGTGTTTTCATATGAAGAAATCTGGGATTTTTTCTGAACAATTTTCACAAAAATGATTGTTAAGAGCTTATTTAAACTTCATTTTCAGAATAATTTTCACCAACAAATTTCTAATGACATGAAGAATACTTTCATATTTTTTTTAGATTTTGACCTCAATTTTCAATATTGAATTTTTGGACCATTTTATCCTTCTATCCCGAATTGTATGATCATGGTGTTATTAGTTTTAAAATATTATTATTGATCTATTTTTGACTAGATTGTGATATTTTGAGTTCAAATATGAAGGGAAAAACACTCTTGTTGAATTGATTTCTTGACTTTATTAAGGCACTGGAATTCTTAAACTTTGTTGAGTTTAATTGAATCTTATATTGTCCTTGTTTGTATATTGGGAGAGTAATAGATAGTCTAAAAGTGGGTTAACTAATCATTAAACATAATGAAATGTCACGGGTAATAAAAATGACTATCTGATAATATGTGTGACTTGGCGCTTGAATTGATATGTTTATGTTGGTGCTAATGGTCCTTACATAATGAAATTTCAGGGATAATAGAAATGACTATCTGATAATATATGTGACTTGGCGCTTAAATCGGTATGTTTATGTTGGTGCTAATGGTCCTTAAAGTGAGAACATTGATTGATTTCGTCATTTTTATTGTTGAAAATTGTGAATTATTTATATTTACCCCATTGTTGAGTATTGATCATATTATTGTGGAAACAACTATTGAAGTATTTTGAATGTGATATTGGACAAGTGTTGTATAATCCTGACTTTGTATTGAAATTGTTGAAAGAATGCTAGTGAAACATTGATTAATCGATGAGTAATTTTGAACTATGATAATAAAGTAATTATTGAAAACTTGAGAAATGATGAGTTATCATTGAATAATTCAATCAATGATGATCCAATTGTTGAAAGAATTATGAAATTGATTGAAATTAATACATGTTACTGTGAAATTACAAAATAATTACAATCATGTTGATGATATGTCGAGAAAGAACTTTGATAAAGAAGATGACTCATTGTGAGGGATGTCTTGATTGACAATAGGATATCGATTATGAAATGAATTGAATAATAATTATAGTGATTGTTAATAATAAAGTTAAGCCTTTCATTCAAAAATTCAATTGATGATAATGATGATACTATTGAAAAGATGATAAGAATGATTGACTTAAATTGTTGAATTAATGAAATGTGTGAATTCTTTGCATACTTTCATTCTTATTTTGAAAGTGATTATTGTTTTGAAACGAAATATTTATTGAGCCCAACTGTTGATAAAAATGTCAAAGAAAAATGATTCCGGCTATATATGTATACTTATGGTCAGGCCACGTGCTCCATGACAAGTTTGGTACATTGATAATATGCAGGGATAAAGCCACATGCCCTGTGACAATGGATACTTGATTATTAAGAGATCAGGTCGGATGCTCCATGGCAAGAGATACTTAATTATAAGGGGTCGGGCCACATGCTTTGTAGCAATTGATACTTTACTATTGAGGTGTTGGGCCTCATGCTCTGAGGTAAGTACATGGACAAATATAGTTCCCATAGATTCCTGTTTGATTAAATCAGCAGATGTATATAATAAGACAGACATACATCATGATTATTTGATATTACATTGTATTATTGCACTCCATGACATCCCATTTTATTTCATCTATTACTTTAAATGTGAACATTTATTTCAAATGTGATATGATGGTTAACTCTGTACCTGTAAATCATTGAGAATTATCATTTGTTATGTTGTATACGAGTATTGTGAATATATATTTATATATTATGTATGTTTTCTTTTCCTATGTGCAGGGTTGTAGTTTCAAAGGTATGTGGTTGGGCTGATAGGAGTATTTGTGTTCTATATTCTCTACCTATGTTTAGATCTTCTTGTTGGGTACCGTGTAAGTTGGTACTCACCTTGCTTCTACACTTGTATAGGTGTTAAGCATGATACCTCCTAATCATTTATTTCCTATTGGATTGAACTTATGCATTCTTGAGAGTAGCAACTTGTATTTTGACGGACTTTCGAGGCTCCTTACCTTTTATTATGTGCTATTTGAGGACTATGACATTTAGACTGGTACTATTTACCTTTATTTTAGTTAAAGTAGTGGCTTGTACATGTGACACCAGTCTTAGGATGGTTTTAGACTATGATTCGTATTCCTTATGCTTATCCTTTCATATTTAGATTGTGTTTTTTCTTTACCTTCCATATATTTTATTATCTCCTTTTTAGGAGGACTTGCCTCGGTAGGTTAAAGGCAAGTGACATCCCACCCGATTTTGGATCATGACAGCGACCTAGGCTTGGTAAAAGCAAATTAATCATTCATCTAACTTGTAATTTGATTCCTAAATCTTAGAATCTAGGAGAATGTGCTTAGGGAAATGTTGTGACCTATAATCAATGGTGGAGAAAAATACTAGTTGAGTGAGATGATTATAAAAGTGACTAAGGATTAGAATTTTAATATAATTGAGGTATTTTAAACAATTGTTCATTGATTATATTAATTTTTTGATTGTTATATACCACAACCGAGCTAAGATCCTGAAAAAATAGAAAGCTCTAGTTGCTTAGAGTTTTCAAGGCTTATTTCGAGACAGATGATGGCTTGATATTTCTATTTGTGTGAAATAGGCTTGTTAAGTACTTTGTTAGTAATTTCCGCATGTATGTGAATACTAAATGACATGAACCTAATGAATGATTGCTTATAGTCCATTTCATACAATGAACTTATCATCATATTTTGTATAAGTTGTGAATTATTCATTGTGCATATGATTGTGATTATTGGATTAGGTATCACGTTCTGATATATTTTTAAATTGAATGTCATGTTCTGTGACATTATTAAATTGAGTATCATTTTTCAACACATTATTGTATCATGTGCCATGTTTTGATACATAACTTGCTTGAGTGTGGGTCCCATGAGAGGGGCATTATGAATTGTTATGATGAGAATAATAATTGTGCATGAGCATATTGAGCATGAACTGTGAATTGTTTGTTGAGAATAGTAATTAGTTAGTTAAAAATTGTCAAGGTAGCTGAGAGTTAGTTAGTGGTTAGTTAAGCTTATTAGGAAAGTTAATCCTCTATATATATGGCTCTCATCTCATTTGTACATTTTCAGACATTCTCTCCAAGATAATGAAAGAGTACAAAAACTCTCTCTTCATCTGTGTTCATCTGCTTCATTCTTCTTCTTCTTCTTCCTTTACTCCTCACCTTCTGCTCTCAATTATGCTTGTTGTGCTGCTCCTCAACATGGTATTAGAGCACCGTTTGAATTGGGACTGAAATTGTGCACAGCGGTCGTGTGAAATTAGGGCAATTGAAGTCGGTGAAGATTGATTGATGATTTAGCTCAGCAATGGCAAAAACTGGAGAAATCGACACCTGTAGAAGAGCTGCTAGACCGAATCTAGTGGTTGATGTGAATCATCCTCTCTTCCTGCAAACATGTGATACTCCAGGTAGTTCTCTAATCTCTTTTCAACTTACTAGTCCTGAGAACTATGCATTATGGAGTCGATCTATGAGAATTGCATTAGTAGGGAAGAGTAAGATGTGATTTGTTGATGGAAGACATGCTAAGGATAGGTTTGAAGCACCTCTTCACGATTTGTGGGAGAAGGTGAATGTTGTTGTGTTGTCTTGGATTATGAACTCTGTGAGTAGTGAGTTACTTAGCTGTGTAGCATATGCCACTAATGCATGTGCTGTTTGGAGTGAGTTGAAGGAGAGGTTTGATAAGGAAAATGGATCCAGAATTTTTCAGCTACACAAAGAAATTGCAACATCTTTACAAGGAACTGCTTCTATATCTAGTTATTACACAAAATTGAAGGATCTGTGGGTGGAGTATGATGCTCTGGTGACTTGTGCTAGTTGTGAATGTGCAGAGTCAAGAAGATATGGGGAACATCATTAATACCAACGTCTGTTACAGTTCTTAATAGGTCTAAATGAAATATACTCACAAGCAAGAAGCCAAATACTAAAGATGATTCCTATTCCTAGCATCAACAAAGGATATGCAATGCTAGTGTCTGAGGAAAGTCAGAGGAATTTGGGCAAGTCGAGTAAGGACTCAAGTGGTATAGCTCTATTCAGCAACAAAATGGGAGCAGGGCATCCAGTGAGTCAGAATCAGCAGCACATTCAACAACAAAACTCTAGTGGACATGGACATCCAGTGAAAAGACCTCATGTTGGTGGATCAGGAAGCTATAAGGGGAGAAATGCTCACTTGTTTTGTGAGTACTGCAAGATGAGAGGTCACACAAGGGAGACTTGTTACAAAATCCATGGGTATCCAACAGATAACAAGTATAAGAAAAGGTACACAGCAAATGCAGTACTTAATTCAAGTGGACAGGACCCTTCTCAGTGCAGAAACTCATCACAATCAGAGTTCCCAGAACCAACAAACAGCTCAAATCAAGGAGATGGAATGATGTTCACTCAGGAACAATATGACCAGATCCTGAAAATGCTTCATAAGGAGATGGAGATGCCTTCCAGTTCAGGCAAGACAGGTATGCACCAAATTTTTTTAGCCACCAATAGTGCAGGGTTTAAGAGATGGATTATAGACTCTGGAGCATCAAACCACATGGTACATAGTAGAGAGTTGTTAGATGGTATTAGCCAGATCACTGAGAAAAACATTAAGAGGGTGTACTTGCCAGATAACAATGCTTTGGACATAGCCTGTGTGGGCAAATGCAGGTTGGACAGTGGAGAAACCATCTCAAATGTGTTGTGCATTCCTGAGTTTAAACACAACCTATTGTCAGTATCCAAGTTAACAAGAGACTTGAAATGTTCAGTCATTTTCTTTCCTGATATCTGTGTTCTGCAGGATCTGTTCAATGGAACAGTGAGGGGGATTGATAGAGAAGTTGATGGATTATACAACATACAACTACCAATAAGAAGAGTAGATAGTGTCACAGCAATAAGTGCCAACACAGTGAATAATGGTGCTGTAAGTAAAGCTGAAGATCTAGAGATATGGCACAAAAGGCTTGGCCATGTTCCCATGAAAGTGCTGCATCAGATTTCCACATTGAAGTTTGAGAAAACATCCACTCAAGACTGCAATATATGTCCATTAGCTAGGCAAACAAGACTGCCCTTTCCTAGCAGTCCTAGCAGAAGCACTGACATCTTCTCCACTATACATGGAGATGTTTGGGGTCCCTATAGAGTCACTAGTCATGATGGTTGCAAATTTTTTATCACTTTGTTAGATGATTGTAGTAGAATGACATGGGTATACATGTTGAGGATGAAATCTGATGTCATTGTTGTTCTTAAACAGTTTTTGCCTTGCTAAAAACTCTATTTGCTACCTCTGTAAGGACTTTCAAAAGTGATAATGGCACAGAATTCTTCAATTCCAGCTGTACTACTTTATTTCATTCCCTTGGCATTATATATCAGAGTTCTTGTATACATACACCTTAACAAAATGGTCTGGTAGAGAGAAAACACAGACATCTTCTAGAGGTTGCTAGAGCCATTAGATTACAAGGTTTCCTCCATCTTAAGTTTTGGAATGAATGTGTCCTCAATGCTGCATATATCATTAACAGGATACCTATGCAGGTTCTAGCTGGCAAGTCCCCCTTTGAAGTGGCATATGGTAGACCTCCATCTTTGTCTCATTTGAAAGTCATTGGTTGCCTATGTTTTGGAACTATCTTAAACAATGCTGATAAGTTGTCTCCAAGATCTATTGCTGCTGTGCTCATGGGCTACTCTTCCACTCAAAAGGGTTACAAACTTTTTAATCTACTCACCAACACTTTTTTTGTGAGCAGGGACGAACATGTTTTCCCCTTTCAACTTCTTAGAGACAAGCAGCTGCAATTGTTTCCAAATGGAGTCCTCACAACTCCTCCAGATCCTACACCACTATCTCCACCTACATTCCCCTCATCTTCTGCCTCTCCTACATCCTCACCATTTACATCCTCTCCACACATGCAATCACCACCTGATATTGCTCCTACACCACATCCTCCTGCACCCAGAAGATCCACCAGGTCCAGAACTGCTCCAGCTTGGCTGCATGACTATCTCTGTGGCAAGCCAACCTCAGCCTCTCACTGTCTTTACCCTATACAATCCTACTTATCTCACTCAAACCTCAACTCACAATATCAAACATACCTATCAAAAATCACCCCTATCAGAGAGCCTCAATCATATTCTGAAGGTAGTGCAGACCCTTTGTGGATGGATGCATTGAAGCTGGAACTGACTACTCTTCAAGACAACAACACATGGTCCTTGGTTGATCTTACACCTGGTAAGATTCCTATAGGTTGTAGGTGGGTGTTCAAAGTGAAGTATAATGCTGATGGGAGTGTTGAAAGGTACAAGGCTAGATTGGTAGCCAAGGGTTATACTCAACAGGTAGGACTGGATTATCAAGAGACCTTTTCTCCTGTTGTTAAAATGGTGACAGTCAGATTAGTGCTTGCTTTAGCTGCTTCTAATCAATGGTGAATACATCAAATGGATATCTTCAATGCCTTTCTCAATGGTGATCTGGAAGAGGAGGTATATATGCTTCCCCCACCAGGTTTTGGCAGTCAAGGGGAGACTAGACAAGTTTGTAGACTGCACAAATCCTTGTATGGCCTCAAGCAAGCATCAAGACATTGGAATTTGAAGCTTGTTGAGGTGTTGATCAAGGCAGGTTTCACACAAAGCCACTTTGACTAATCATTGTTTACAAGGAAGAAGGGAAACAACATAGTGATCATCCTAGTATATGTGGATGATATGCTCATCACAGGGAATGATCATGTGTTAGTCTAGGAGGCCAAAGCTACATTAAAGAAGGAGTTTAAGATCAAAGACTTGGGTGAGATGAAATATTTCCTTGGGATAGAGATAGCAAGATCAAAGGAAGGGATTCTCATGAACCAAAGGAAGTTTGTACTTGAGTTGATTAGTGATCTAGGATTGGCAGGTTCTAAACCAGCAGTCACTCCAATGGAATGCAATCAGAAACTGACAACAGTGGAGTATAATGAACATGTACATGGCTTGAAGGAAGATGCTGAACTGGATGACCCTTGACCATACCAAAGACTGATTGGAAAACTGCTATACTTGTCCATGACAAGGCCAAACATTACATATGTTGTCCACCTGCTGAGTCAATTTATGCAAAGGCCCAAAAGATCTCAATGGAAGCAGCACATAGAGTAGTAAGATACATCAAGAATGAGACAGTCTTAGGGATATTGCTGAGTTCAGAAAAGGCTACACAGTTGACAGCCTTTTGTGATGCAGACTGGGCAGGATGCCCAAATTCAAGGAGGTCTATCACTGGGTATGTTATGAAGCTAGGGAATTTCTTGATTTCCTGGAAGTCTAAGAAGCAAAGCACAATCTCTAGAAGCTCAGCTGAGGCAGAGTATAGGAGCATGGCAGCAGTTGTAGCAGAAGTGCTCTAGTTGGTAGGTATATGCAAGGAACTGTAAGTTGATGTCAAGGTTCCAGTACAGGTACTCAGTGACAGGAAGGCTGCAATTCAAATTGCAGCTAATCCCATATTTCATGAGAGAATCAAGCATCTCGAAATAGACCTTCACTTCATCAAGGAGAAGATATAGGATGGAACAATTAGACCATCTTATGTAGCTTCAAAAGATCAGGAAGCAGACTTACTTACAAAGGCCTTGAGTAAGGCACAACACACACATCTCATGGGCAAGCTAGGTGTATTGAATTTGTTCACACCACCTAGCTTGAAGGGGGGTGTTGAGAATAGTAATTAGTTAGTTAAAAATTGTTAAGGTAGCTGAGTGTTAGTTAGTGGTTAGTTAAGCTTGTTAATCGTTAGTTAGGAAAGTTAATCCTCTATATATATGGCTCTCAACTCATTTGTACATTTTCAGACTTTCTCTCCAAGATAATGAAAGAGTACAATGACTCTCTCTTCATCTAAATTCATCTGTTTCATTCTTCTTCTTCTTCCTTTACTCTTCACCTTCTGCTCTCAATTCTGCTTGTTGTGCTGCTCCTCCACTAGTATACTATTATTATGTGCACTGATATTGCACTTGCTCTTTTTTTTGTTGAGTATAGGATATCTTCAGGCAGTTGTTGGCATACCTCGGTCAGGAGACAAATAATCAATCAAATTCAAGGGTGAGCCAACTCATTCAAGCCTACCATGGATTCATCTATCTTCTTAGTCCTTTAACTCTCGGACTCAAAACACTCTAGATTACTTACTTATGGTTTTCTAGGATTTAGTCCCTTATGTTAGACTCTTAGATAGAGTTTTAGTATAATAACTTTCAAGTTCTAGGATTGTTTTCTACATTTGCAACATTATTTTTTATGAGCTTATGTGAACTCATTTTTTGCTTCATTTAGAATTTCTCCCGTATTTATAAATGTTTAGTATTTGTTAGGTTGCTTAGTTAACATTAGTTCTCCCACTAGAGGATTAGTGTGTTTCACTCACGACCGATTTGAGGTCGTGATAAATGTCAATATCAAATCTTATGTTTGTTAATCTCATTATATCAAAAAGTCTTGCAGAATGATACAGAGATATCCGTACTTTTCTTTGAGAGACTATAAGACTTTACGAAATTTCTCTTATATTTGCTTTCTCTTCTTTATATGTTATAACTTAATTCCAATTGGTATGTGATGATCCAAATTTATATCCAACTTTTTCAACTCTTCTGTCCATAGATAGTTAACACACACACACTGCAGTGGTGCTAGGCCAACAACTCTCATCAATAAGCTGATGGAGGGAATTGTCATGAGAGATCGTGACTGAAGCAAAGGCAAAGGAAGAGTAGCGCCCGCCAAAGAAAGGTCCAAGCTTGGAATGTGCTAGTAGAAGAGGCCCAATTTGCACCTCAAGTTGAGATAGAGGGAAATGCTAGGAGTACAGGATTTTGCCCTTTGGACCTAGTAATTGCACAATAGATGTTGACTTTTTTGACTGGATTGGTCATTTTTGGAGCCATTCTTGCTGTATACATTGCCATAACTTCCGCCACTCATCCCGTTGCAGTTGTGGCTCCTACTGTGACTGGAACATTGGGTAATTATGTCTTCTTCTATCCCTTTTTTGTCCTAGTAATGAGTGGTACTGAATATTAAACATTGACCAAGTTTTTGAAACTAAAACCACTAGTGTTCCATGGGTCAGAGAATGATGTTGCTTATGAGCTCATCTTAGATTGTTATGAGCAGGTCCACAAGTTAGGTTTTGTACATCCGCACGGGGTTGAGTTCGTAACTTTTCGGCTTTAGGGAGAGGCTAAGAAGTGGTGGAGAGGCTCCACAAGTTATGTATTGTAAATTCTTTTAATTTTTATTATTCTAATTTTTTTAAAACTATATTTTATTTTATAATATTTATTTTTATTTCTTTCTCATTCTCAACTTTTATATATCATGTGATTCTATGCAATTTTTTATATTATCTTTTTTATTTATTTATTCTATATTTATTTTTTTCATTAGCATGCTTTTATTAGCATTTTAATTTTTAAATTAAAGTTGAATTCATTGTTGGATAAAGTTATAAATATACATATTTTTTCTT
>JAOTQR010014402.1:0-53971 GCA_025774065.1 Solanum ossicruentum
AGAATTGACGCTAATTTGACCAAACCATAACATGATTCATTTACATAGCATTAGTACATGTAAAATGTGGGGTGTTATAGAAAATCATTGATTCATTAAAATTCATATCAAAATGTATTCAAACCATTTGAAATATCATAAAATTAATCATTTTTGTGCTCATGTATACATGTCATGTCATGAGACGCAAGAGTGAATGAATTAGGTCCATTGAGAGTAGGAAGAACCTAATACCATAGACTTGAGTAGATTGGAAAGGATAGTGGTATCATCACATCATACTTGATTCCACTTCCCAATTAGCACTTTTAACATATTGATTTCTCCAAAGAACCTACCTAAAGCCACATCATTTTAATGAAGCCGCTTCACTTGCCTATCCAAAATTTCCAGCAAAATTTCCACATAAGATAAATTCTCCACAAACGCCACCCCATCCAAAGACACAATAGTACTTTGACCATCCACTAATTTTCTCAAGATAGATACATGAAGAACCAAATGAATAAAGCTCAAATTCTAGGCAATTCCAACCTATAACCCACATTCCCAATACACTCAAAAGATCTCATAAGGACCTACATATCGAGAACTTAACTTGCCCTCCTTTCCAAAACGCATCACACCCTTCCTAGGTGAGGCCTTCACATATACCCAATCACCAACACAAGACCCATACTCCCTTTTTCCAATATCCAAATAAAACCTTTTGATGACTTCAAACCATCTTCAACTTTTCCATAACTAATCCCTCTCTTTCCATAGACTTCAACACTAAATCCAGACCTATAGAAGTCGTCTCATCTAACCCAAATCATCCCACCAAAGACCTACGCCTTCTAACACACAAAGCCCCAAACGATACCACATCAATGCTGGCATTAAAGCTATTATTGTAAGCCAATTCAATAGGTGGTAGATGATCACCCCAATTAACCTTGACTTCCAAAATACAAGACCTCGACTTGTCCTTAAAAGTTTGAATTGTTCTCTCGTCTTGCCCAACAGATTGACGGTAAAAAATGGTGTGTACTCGACTTCACCTTAGGGACAACCCCCCTTGAGATGATTTCCAAAAGTGAGAAGTAGGGTATCATAATCTAAAACAATAAAAGTAGGCATGCCATCGAGTCTAACCAACTCCAAATTATATAACTTGACATTGTCTTTAACATTGAGGAATGTAAAGGGTGTCTAAAGGTCTTAAAAAGTCTTGGGGATAGGTCAAAATATCAAACATACCTCAATAAAACTATCACTTAAGAACTCTTCACGCCCAGCCTCACGGGTCGTGAAGCCCTACAGGGGTCGTGAAGCCTCGCATCTATCCCAGATATATTTTACAAACAAGGGCATAACTTCTTCGTCCGAACTACAAATGAGGTGAAACCATATGCATTGGAAAGATAATTCAATGAGCTTTAATTTTATAGGTCGTAGGTCACCCAACTCATTTTGTGCTAAGATATATTCCCATTTAAACTTGACCATTCTATCGGTACTTGTGAAAAACATAGCCGATGAAAATCCTTTGAACTTAGCTTGATGTAGGAGACCCATGATGGTCTTAAACAAAATAAATAAGCTTGAATTGATGGCTTGAAAGTGATTCTAACGAGCTTAGAGATTTCCATACTTAGTAAATTTTCGAGTGAAAAGTGAGCCACATGGAAGGGCCACACGAGTGGTGTGGTGTCACACGATCTGTGACACTGCCTGTGGTACCTTCCTTAGAAAAAATAAAATCTCTCATGCTAAGAGTGAAGTTATACTTAGGAAAATTTCCACCTCGAAGGCTATACAGTTGGCCGTACGGTCCGTGTGCCTTCACATGGTCCATGTGAAGTGGTTGTGTCCCACTAGTTAGCACCAAAAATTGGTGTTCCAAGGTCAAGACCATCACACGGCCCTCCACATGGTCCCTGAAGTGTCACACGGCCCGTGTGGGGTCCAAGTGAGATGTGCCTTAGCCCGAAACTCCACTCCAAGGCCACATACCGAAAATTAAGATCAAGTGTTGTGCCATTGGTGGCCACACGCTCGTGAGACCTCATATTGGCCATTTGGTCTCCCTTGAGATGACATTTGGTACAAATTTTATCCAAAATGAAATTCTCAAGCTCCAATGAAGTCGTACAAAAATCTGCGTCATTACATTAAAACATCTTCTTCATTCTTATAAACACTAAATATTGTGGATTGTAACATAACAACTAATAAGAAGAATATTGGTTCGAAGTTAAGCGATTGGTGATCTACACCCAAATACGGTATTGTCGATTTTTAAGACCTTTTAAGTATTTTTTTAAGTATAATTTATAATGCCTTTCACATTATTTTATAAGTATTATTCATATTGAAAAGCTATATTAAGTTTTCTATTTGATATAGAGTTTTGTTATTTTGATATTCATTATAATGAACTTGTAGTTTTTTTTTGTGTGTGTGTATATATATATATATATATATATATGAGTATCCAAGTAACAATTTCTACATTGTTGATATTATATGCAAATCAAATAAATGAGTCACCATTTTCAGAGGTAATGTATGCCAAGCCAGATCATTTGTGTGTAATTTCACAAGAGGCTATATAGATGGAAAAATCAAATGTTTTGACTATGTCAATAGTACAATGATTAATCTAACAAATTTTAAGAATATGGCCGAGCAATGTGGTTAATGACTAGGAATCTATTATTCTTTTTGGCACAAATATGGTTTAATGTCTTATAAGATTCGATTAGTCGGGAGTAATATGGAAGCCGCTAAAGTTTGTAACTTGCATTCCAAAGGAAAATTTGGTTGAGATATATTTTAAACATTTAAATTTATATCATGATAATAATCAATATCACAATGAAATGGATATGAATTCTTTGCCGACAAAAGATACAGAAGAATAGGGCGATGAACTTGATGATGAGGATTATTCTTTGGAAGAAGATGATTTACTATTTTAAAAAAATGTTGATCCTTCTACTGAATCTTTTGGGATTAATATTATTTTGGAAAACAAGAAAAATAATGCAATCAAAATTATGTAAGTGAAGAAATGCATAAAAAGGTGTAGAATAAGGAGGGTAAATCAGATCGTGTAGATTTTGATGATTTAAAGATTTTGAATAGTGGTTGTGATTTTAAATTTGAAGATTGTGACTTTCCAAAGCACAAATCAAAAATAGATTTCCTTACTCTTGAATTAGGGTTAGGGAATGGTATTTGATAACAAAAAAGAGTTTAAAAAAGTAGTGATTGTAAATCAAGTGAAAATAGAAAAGTTAATTCAGTGGATCAAAAATGACAAAGATAGAGCTAGGGTGAAATGCGTAAACGATGCTTGTAAGTGGAAGATATTGGGATCACTAATGCAAATAAATATATCTACTTTTCAAATAAAGACATTTGATTCTGAGCATACTTGTTTTTCGTGAAACTGTAACAACAAAACCATCAATTCGAGTTGGATTGCAACGAAGTTTATTAACAGAATTAAATCAAATAAGACCTGAAATACATCAAAATTCAAAGATATATTAAGTAGGGAATTATAGTTGAGCGTGAATATACAACAAGCAAAAAAGGCAAAGGAGAAAGCTATTGCAATGATCGATGGGAATATAAATGATCACTTTAGAATATTATGGACTTATTGTAATAAAATTATTTGAACCAATCTTGAAACTTCTGTTTTCATGAAACTTCTATTTTCATGTGTCCATGTTGAGAAAGTGTGTGAGTGACCCTAATGCTATAGTGCCCTTGGATATTATGGGTGTTGTAGAAGATAATTTGGCTTATGAGGAGGTCCTGGTGGAGATTTTGGATAGGGAAGTAAAAAGGTTGAGAAACAAGGATGTAGCTTCCGTCAAGGTTCTTTGGAGAAACCAACAAGTTGAAAGTGCCACATAGGAAGCCGAGGCGGATATGAGAAAGACATATCCATACCTCTTCTACTCTACTCAAGCCTAAGGTACAAATTTAAGTTTTCCTATATGATTTCAAGTCTTACGTTTTGGCCCTTGTGTCATTTGCATGCATTCATGTTTATGTTGACAAGTTTATGGTGATTTTTGATATTCATGTTGAAATTTCTTAAAATGATGTTTAAATGCATTTCTTGAATCCATGTTGGACTGAAATCTTCATGATTACTTATTTTATGTATGCTTCTTTGATATTTGGGGACAAATGTTCCCGGGAAGGGGGGGAGGGGGGATATTGAAATGCCACAAAAATGCCCGGAAATGTACTTTGGAAATGCCCATAATCGTAATTTTTATATATCTTAAAATTCATACATGATATCAAAAATCTAACTTTATATTCTTGATTAGGGTGAAAAATCGAGTGATGAATGGGTATATGAAATGACCCCAAAAAGTGCCTGAAAGCGTGACTTGAAATGCCTGGAATTTTAAATTCTATGTATCTCAAAATCTATTTGCTATTTCAAAAATTCAACTTCATATTCTTGTTCAGGGAGTCAAAATAAGGTTAAAAAGAGTCTAATCCCAATTTAAGAGCGAAATATTAGCAACGATGAAATTCCCAAATGTCGATTTCCAGAGAGGTTTTCGCATCACCTCCGCGATGCACCTCTGTGTTAATTTTAGACTTTTTTTAGTTCGGTCCAAGACTTCTAAGTCTTGGGACTAAGTGTTCCCAAACATGTTTTTACCTATACTTAGCCATATTTCATCCTCATATCATCCTAAACATTTCCTAATATTCTTACTCTCTAAAACACAAGTCCCAAACCCTCATCCCAAGCTAAGGTTCTCCTTCAAGGTTCTTTTTCAAGCTTCAAATCTCCATTTCCAATATTGACCAAGTTCATTTCTAAGCTAAGGTATGTAAGTTTCTTTCATGGGTTCCCTTGACCCATGATACCTAAACCTCCTTTTACTCAATTTGCATGATTTAAAGTTGATTTACAAATGGGTCTTGCTTATTATGAAATTCACTGCACTCTATGTTAAAGCTATGTAAAGTTATGATTGTTTTGCTATGGTTTGAGCTATAAATCTTTGATTTATTATAAGATTTGATGAGGGGTCTTGATGTATATTGCTAGAGGGTGTTGCAAGGTGTTGATTGATAGTCTTATAATGAATTTTCTTGCATGATTTCATCTCTATATTTCATGGTTTTATACTAGCATTACACACTCTCTAAGTGTTTGATAAAATATCTAGATGTCGTTTCTTGAGGAGTTGAAGGTCCAAAGTATGAGATATGATATGAATGACTATATGATGATGAAATGAGCTTATGTATATGATAAATTCTATATAGATTGTTGCATTAGACCATACCCAATCCGGGGGGACTAAGAACTTGGATAACCTAGATGGGATTTGTACTCATCAACCTAGGGAAGGGTTTGTAGTTCTCCACCTTGGTGGTTACGTAGCATTAATACCAACCTAGATGAGGGTTCGTACTCATCCACCTAAGTGATGGGGCAGCATCATCACTAACCTTTCAAAGGGTTGTACATTTGGAAATCTAGCTTGGTCTCTTCCATAGATGTAATATTCTATATTATCATGAATTACTTAAGTATATTTTACTTATGCGTTGATCATACATGTCATATTATTGTAGTATGTATATTGCCTATTCTTATGCATTTTGATTATGATGCTCAATTCTTGTTTACATTGCATCATACATACTTAGTACATTCAAACGTACTAATGCAACTCTATGCCTACATGATGTAACCATGTAGGAACCGGTGCCCTAGTTGATCATCCTGCTCCTCTATGTGGCTACTTCGGTGCTATTCAATCTAGTTGGTGAGTCCTCCACTTTGGGGACCTTAGTCTATGATTCTCCCATTATGTATTGAGACATTCTTCTTTATTGTCTATTTTGACAATGAGGGTGAGCCTGGTTACTTTATCTTGGCCCCCGCTCTTATTTATGTATAAAGGTGTTTGTTGGACAAATTATGTATATATGCTAAGAGCCTTGGCTCAATTGTTCTTTATGTCTATCATATGAGCTTGTCTCTTGTCTCTTGATTATGATGTTGTGCAAGCTTTCCCCTAGTCCCGTTACCCCTATTCTTATTCTTTTATGTTATATCTATTGCTTCCGCGACCAAGGATGTGTAATGATGTTCTAAGAGGCTTGCTTGGGATCCCTTTGAGTTCTCCTTATGCCATATCACGTATAGGCCCTAGGCATGGGTCATGACAAACTTGGTATCAGAGCCACTAAGTTGATAGATTCTGGGAGTCCAACATACTGCGTCGATTAGAGTCCTATTAATGGTGGTGAAGTGCTCCACGAATATGAATAGGAGGCTATGAGTTGTTTTAAGAAATATTTCCTTTCTTTATGTTCTAAGTCGTGCTATAGATTTATGGTAAGTTTTTTCCCTAACGATTATTCTTTGCTATGCTAGATCATGCCAAAAACTCGAGGAAGAATGTCCCAAACTCCCAAGGAGCAACCTACCAATGGTAAGCTCTGGGATGCTCTCACTATGCTTGCCTAAGTTGTGGC
Organism: Solanum ossicruentum; assembly: GCA_025774065.1. Lineage (NCBI taxonomy): Eukaryota > Viridiplantae > Streptophyta > Magnoliopsida > Solanales > Solanaceae > Solanum > Solanum ossicruentum. The sequence goes on from JAOTQR010014402.1 coordinate 6,523, forward strand.
CAAGCAAGTCGATCAAGGGGCCCAAGCCCCTCATACTACTACCCCGGGAGCTAGGGTAAGAGACTTCATGAGGATGAATCCTCCCGTGTTCTATGGGTCAAAGGTGGATGATGATCCACAAGAGTTCATTGATGAGGTCTACAAAATCTTGAATATTATGGGTGTTGGGCCATACGAAAAGGTAGAGTTGACGGCATACCAACTCAAAAGGGTATCTCAAATATGGTATGGCTAATGGAAGGGTGAGAAGGTTATTGTTAATGTGGTGCTTCGAAAGGAGTTCAAATTGACTTTCCTTAACTGGTTTTTCCCTCTTGAGCTTAGGGAAGCTAAGTTGGTAGAGTTTATGAACTTGAAACAAGGTTCTGTGAGTGTGAGGGAGTGTTCCCTCAAGTTTAATCAACTTTCAAAGTATGCTCCTCATTTGGTGGCCTATCCTAGATCTAGGATGAACAAGTTTGTGATGGGGATCTCCGACTTGGTAAGTAGAGAATGCCGGTCCGTCATGCTAATTAGTGAAATGGACTTGTCTCAGTTGATGACCTTTGCCGACAAATAGAGAAAGAAAAATTGAGGAAGAGAAGTGGGCATGAGGCAAAGAGGGCCCATCTTTGGGGTAAGTTCCCAAGAGGTGGCCAGTTCCATCAAGGCCAAGTGTCTCATCATGCTACTAATACAGGGTTTGCCAATGACCTCCTTAGGCCTCAAGGTGTTGGTGTTGTGGCTCTCGTTGATGTGTGTCCTATATGTGGAAAGGCTCGTAAAGGCACATTTTTGAAAGATTCTAATGCATTCTTTGGTTGTGGGGAGCTTAGGCTCAAAAAGGTAGATTGTCCAAGAAACCATGGCAAAGTCTGGGATGCTAATGCGGTCCCATTGGGAAGAGATAGTCCTCAAGGTGGTGCCCCATGGCACAATCAATTTTATGCTCTTCATGGGAGACAAGGGGTTGGTAAGGTCCTCGATATTGTTACCGATATATTGAAAATCTTTGACTTTGACGTGTATGCTTTGATTGATCCGGATGCCACTCTTTCCTTTGTTACCCTTTTCGTTGCTAAAAAGTTCCATGTCGTCACCGAGTTGTTGCATGAGTCATATGAAGTGTCTACTCCTATTTGCCTCTATTGTTGTTAGGAAAGTTTATAGAAGTTGTCCTATTTGCATTTTGCATAAGTTGTTACCTTGTGATCTTATTGAATTAGACATTGTAGATTTTGGTGTCATTCTTAGAATGGATTGGTTGCATGGCTACTATGCATCTATTGATTGTTGATCTTATAGGGTCAAGTTGCAATATCCTAATGAACCCGTCCTTGAGCGGGAAAGTCAAGATGTGGTGGCTAAGGGTAGAGTCATTATCATGCTTTAAAGCCCTTAAGTTGATTTCTAAGGGGTGTTTGTATCATCTTGTGAGGGTTGAAGATGTGGAGTCCAAAGTCCCTTCCATTGAGTCGGTTCTAATTGTAAATGAATTTCTTTATGTCTTCCTAAATGACCTTCCTGGTGTCCCTCCCGAAAGGAAGATAGATTTTGGCATAGACTTCCTCCCCGATACTGAACCTATCTCCATTACCCCACACCTATGGTCCTGACGGAATTGAATGAGTTAAAAGAGCAATTAAAAGATTTGTTGAAAAAGGAATTTATTAGACCTAGTTAATCACCCTTGAGTGCTCCGATGTTGTTTGTGAAAGAGAAGGATAGGTAACTTAGAATGTGTATTGGCTACTGGCAACTCAATAGGGTCACTATAAAGAATAGATATCCTCTTCCAAGGATTGATGACTTGTTTGACTAATTGCAAGGGGCTAGCTTCTTCTCTAAAATTGATCTTTGGTCTGGGTATCATCAAGTGAGAGTGAGGGAGTGTGATATCTGTAAGTCGTCCTTCCAGACTAGATATGGGCATTATGAGTTTTTTGTGATGTCTTTGGGTTGACTAATGCACCGGCCATCTTCATGGATCTAATAAATAAGGTCTTCAAACCTTACCTTGATTCCTTTATTGCGGTCTTCATTGATGATATATAGATCTATTTATATAGTAGGGTGGAGCATATGGGTCATTTGAGAGTTGGGTTGCGAAGGTTGAGGGAGGAGAAATTATATGCCAAATATGACAATGTGAGTTTTGGTTGAAGGAGGTTGTATCCTTGGGTCATGTGGTGTCGGGGGATGGTGTAAAAGTGGATCCTAAGAAACCGATGTGATTAAAATTTGGTCTAGACCATTGACCCTATTGGATACTAGGAGCTTCTTAGGCTTTGCAGGTTACTATAGAAGATTTGTGAATGTGTTCTCCTCCATTTCTTCCCCTATGACAAAATTGACTCAAGAGAAAGTTAAGTTTTTATGGACATATGATTGTTTGAAAATCTTCCAAACATTAAAGGATAGGCTTGTGTCCGCTCCTATATTGTCACTACCGAATGGGCTTGAGGGTTTTGTTGTGTATTATGATGCATTTAGAGTTGGTTTCGATTTTGTGCTAATGCAAAATAGTAATGTCATAACCAATGCTTCTAGGCAACTCAAAGTGCATGAGAGGAATCACCTTACCCATTATCTTGAATAGGTTGCTGTGGTGTTTGCATTAAAGATTTGGCATCATTACTTATATAGAGTGCATGTTGGTATCTTCACCGATCATAAGAGCCTCCAATATGTCTTCACTCAAAACGATCTCAACCTAATACAAAGAAGGTGGCTAGAACTTTTCAAAGATTATGACATTAGTGTGCATTATCATCCGAGTAAGAAAAAATGTGGTGGCGGATGCTTTGAGTCGGCTGTCCATGGGTAGCGTAGCTCATGTTGATGGTGGTGATAGGGAAGTGGCTAGAGAGGTACATAGATTGGCTAGGTTGGGGTTAGGTTGGAGGAAGTGGGTTGATGTGCTATCAAAATACAACACATTTGATGCCTAAAACAAGGGATTTTGTGAGTTCTTAATGTGACTTCTTATGGTTTTTATGTGTTTTTATACTTTTCTTGCATAAAAGTTAGGTTGGCATGATTTTTAAGAAAACGTGTAGATTTTGCTGAACATAGGACATAACACACCTACGAGTCGTAGGGTGTGTCGTAGCAAGAAACAAAGAACAAAGTTCAAAAATCTGCTAAGTGGAGGTCACCCCTGCGAGGCCATCCTATGAGTAGTAAGTCTCACCATGACTCGTATAGGTGGAATCGTAGCCGGGATCAGGGAGCCAAAATGTTGGACCAAAAACTGAAGGCCAAGACTACTAGAGGGACATACGAGTCGTAGCCCAAGCTACTAATCGTACGTATGGGTCATATCAGTTTAGTCCAAGATATCAAGAACCTGATATGAGACCCTGAGTATGACTCATAGGTTACCCTACGAGTCGTGCCTCGAGGCATACCAGCTGCCAGTTGTCTTTTCTATGTTATTTTTAGGATTATTTTGTAAACACTATATATAGTTTAAGTTAGGGTTTTAAAAAGGGAGATTCGAACCTGAGAAGTTTTTATCATCTTTGAATGTTATCTCTAGAGTATTTTTATGTTTTTACTTTAGATTGTCTTTTCCTCTTGGAAAACCCAATTTTGGGGATTTTAACCTTGTTTTGCGCTCATTGTCAATCTATCAAGCTTTTGGTTTGCTACTTGTGGCATCTTCAATCTTTATTGCCTTGGGTAAAATTCTCAATCATGTCATTTATTTGCATTTTTATTGGTTATGCCTTAGCCATGAGTAGCTAAGCCCCCACAGCTTGGGGTTGTGGGAACCATGGGTAGTTGATTTGAGATGGCCTAGGTTTATTACATTTCTATGGCTGGGGTTTTGCATGTATTATCTATTTTCCTTCATTTTGATTGTTGTTTGGTGGTTGCCAATACCAAACCTAACCTACAACCATGAACCTGACCAAGGTCGTGACAAATAAGTAGATGATAGCATTTGATTGATAAGAAATCCATAAAAATATTTATGTGAAACTTCATGCAGTAACTAAGTCATTGAGTGTTGCTCGATTTGCTAGTTGAATTCATGGGAGATAATAAAGATTATTTATTTTCTACCTATCAATGCTGTCACAAATGGAATGTAATAAAAATATATTCAAATGTCTAGAAGGTATTTCTCAGTTTCGAGAGCTCATTTGGAAGTCATAAGAAAAAGCATTAACTTAGCTTCGGATTCTAAATCAATAGGAGCACTAAAGACAGGAGAAGTTTGTTTCCTCTTTTCCAATTCTTTCTCATTCTAAGACAAAAGAATCGGATCTGCATCCTGGCCTCATTCACCAGCCTATTAAGAGTTTCTAAATTGGACAAGTCACTTGAAATATCAGCCAGATTTGTTTCTTTTTTTTAATAGCCTATCAACTATTGAACAAGTGGAGCAACACTCATGACGTGATTATTGCATGAAGATTGTTCAAAGGCTGATAGGCTAGTAAACAAGAGACACATGGATAGTATTTTAAGGGAGTTGTCTCATTTTCCATGTTGGTCCTAAAGTATTAAAGTGTTTTCTTTGAGTTATTCTTTCCTTTAAAAGGGATATCAATGTTATTATACTGAACATGAAAAATATTTGGTGTCAACTGATGTTGTATTGTCAGAGGCTACAACATTCTTCTATGCACCTTCTATTTGTTCTAGTCGGTAGGAGGGGGGAAGTAGGAAGATAAGCTCTGCGAGAGAAAGATGAGAGAAGCACCATTGAGATAGTTTGCACATGTGTAGAGGATGTGTTTCAATGCCCTAGTTAGGAGGTGCAAAACCTTAGATTTAGGAGTACGCAGATGGCCGGGAATAGACCGAAAAAGTATTAGAGAGAGGGGATTAGAAAGGATATGGGACAATTTCATATCACCAACAATATGATTTAGATAAAAAGAAGTGGAGGTTGCATATTAGGGTAAAAGGTTAGTAGGGATAAAATATTATCTTGCCTTGTGGCAGTTTTAGGTTTTTCAACTGATTAGTTATGCTATTATGGTAGTATTATTATTGCTCTTTTATTATTTTGCTACTATTATTATTATTATTTTTTGGTTGTAGAATTAACATTACTCTTTATATTAGCGATTATTCTATATATTATTTTTCTTCTTTTACTTGGGATGGATATATTTGAGTTGAAGGACTATCCAAAACAACCTCTCTATCTTCATGAGATAGTAGTAAGGCTTGCGTACACTCGACCCTCTCCAAGCCCTACTTTATGCGATTTCACTAGTCTGTTGTTGTTGTAGGAGGAGGAAGATGAGCAGTTCGTTAATCAAGTCAATATGTTCTGATAGAAGTGAATGTAAATTTGTTAATATAAAAGGTTATGCAAGGATCTTGATTCCTTCGAAGATAAAAACAAGAACACCATAAACTAATAGTTTATTTGTCATGTTTTAAGCTAAGGAGGAACTCTAAAAAATAAGGTTAAAGAGGAGCTGTTAATTATATGCTTCACAAAACAAGTGAGGGTGTAGTGTGTCTTAGTAATTATTGAATCCGTGATTAGAATGAGTTCAATGAACTAGGTTACGATTTACCTTGATCTGTCTTTTGAAGAGGTGATAAGACATGTTTTTTTTATTCGATAAAGACTTTAACTGCAATGAGTTCCTTTGTTGCATCAACCAAACCTAACCAAGGGGAGGTTGACTGGGACAATGGGTAATGGTTAGTTGGCACGCCATGGTGGCCCACCAAGTGCCATGATGAAATTCGACTTTCACCTTCACAAGAGGGATGGAAGAATCTAAGTTACCATCTTGCATTTGAATCTTCAATTGTAGTTATGTTACCTAGGATAATCGAGTCAACAAACTTTGGGGAATACAATTCCTAAGTTATCCCTAAAATTGAGTGTTTTCCCATGTAGTATTATAATCATAATTTTACTTTTATTTCTGAATTACAAAATCCCCCCATTTAGAGATTTTAGTTATCGATGCTTGAAATGATTAGTATTGCAATCTTATAGTGAAGCCCCGTATTAAATGTGGATTCGTCCCTAACTTTTGGTTAAGTTAATTGCTAACTGCGACTACTTTCTTATTGGAGCGTGAACATCATCAAAAAATTATGGTCCCGTTTGCCGGGGAATACGACTAGGTTCTTGATTTGATTTCACTATTTGTTAATTCTAGTATTGATATCTATAAACTCTTGTTCTATACTTTTATTTACGTTTTTGGATTTCCATTGCTCAATTTTCTACACAGGTTAACCTCAACCATGTCGGAAAAGAAACTTTGCATTACTAATGACCTGTTGGAAACACAGCAAAGACATAGCCTCTTTTATGGACAAGAGTCAGAAAACCCTCAAACTCACTTGCAATATTTCACTTCAACTCTAACAGAAGTACTTGGGATGAGGCATCCTGCTTGGGATGCTATGGCTCTATAGATCTTTCCCATGACTCTAAGAGCTGATGTAGCAGAGTGGTGGTCAATACTCCCCCCAGATGTTTGCTCCAATTGGGGAGAAGTGCAAAGGGTTTTTCTTATGCATTTCTATAAAGGACCCAACAAACAGGAACTACAGGACAATATTGGCAACTTTAAGCAGGTGCTAGGAGAGACAATTGTAGTAGCTTAGGAGAGGTACAAGAAATACCTAGGGCCGAAGAGAAATCATGTTCTCTCGGATGATGTTTTGGTGGCCAGTTTCTATTGGTAATTGACCTCCGAGCAAGAGAAGATGCCGATGCGGTTTTGAGGTGACTGTTCGGCATTCTTAAGTCGACCATTCGAGGAGATTTCCGAGTTTATGGATAAATTAGCTGCAGTAGTGGAAATCTACCAACCCCTTCATGGATAGACAGGATCACCCACTAGCGGGTTGAAGGGATCCCCAAGCAATCCCAAGCGGGAGAATGTGTCAACTTGGCTAAGGTTACCTCACCAATAATGTATCACCGTAAAGCTGAGCGCTTGCTTGAAAAAATCCTAACTAAGGCCAACGAGCAAGATGACATTGTTCATGAGATAAAGTTTGATGTCCTCAAATGTAACTACAAAGTGGAACAACAAACTATATCAATGCAATGTCTTGGTAATAGGATGGAGTAGCTTTCTGAGAAACTAGATGCAGTGCAGGAGGGACAACGAAAAAGTAGAAGGAGCCGCAATGGGACTCATGGAGAATTCTAATTATACATGGTATAATAGTCGAGCCACGATGTTAAACAAGGATCTTCTTGCAATGCAACCCAAGCATCTTTTGTGTTTAGATTTATTTTGAGACATTTTCATTTGTTTGGCTAGTGTAGAGGTAGTTAATACTTTGTTGAGACTGTTAAGACTTTGAACTAGTTGTGTCAATTTGCATTTTGGTGTATCTTGAACATTTGGGGTGCAGGAACAAAACAAGAACTGAAGAGAGGAGAAACTCATGCTTGAAACAACATATACGAGCAAGGCCTTGAGTCATAGTCACCACCACAGCTTGTAGTCATGTTTGTAGAAGGAAACAGTAAGTCTCAGAAGTGGGCACATGCACTATGAGCTAACCTTATGATTCATAGGGTACTCTACGATTCGTAAGTGGGGTTCGTAGTACCTAGGTATGAAATCAAAATTTCCTAGTATTGGTTTTACTATGAGACCGAGACCTATGAGTCGTGTGATGCCTTACTACTTGTAGTCGGGGTCTCGTAAGACCGATCTGTAGAATTTTATAAGGTGAATCGTTTGAGTATTAAAAAACTAACATCTTTTGGCTCTTCATGTCCCTTCATCAAGCATTTCATTTCACTTTATAACTCCCCCTATCATCCCTTATATTATTCACCACTAACATTCCCCAGCAAGTCAATATTGCACTAAGAACTCGGCATGCTTTTGCTTCTTCTCATCATTCATTCATCTATTCATCTAGTAAGTTCCCGTAGTTAATTTTCGTTTATCTCTGAAATAGTCTTGTCTTATGGATGTTTAAATATATGCCTTATGACCATAATTAGCAAAACCATGTGATAGTGATTGTGGAAGTAGGAAAACTATGATGCATAACTGTCTCTGTCCCTGTAATGGATCAAATCTTGAATTCTACCTTTATTGGGTGACCTTGATGTCTGATGTTAAGGCCATGTGCTTTGTTGCGTATTTTATGGGTCATTATCTTGTGGAGATTAAGTGGAGTCGAAATGGTTCGGTTGGGGGGGTGTATGTTATAATTCTCTTATGGTAATTTACTTATGTGTATCCCCTATAATGTGAGTTGATGTTTTTACTATTACAAGTTCTTTGATTAGATAGGGGAAAATTCATGCTTTGTCTTGGGATGATTGGTAATGAAGAGTGTTTAGGTTTGATGCTATGTTGCCCATGCTTTTGTTTTTGTAACCCCTAATGCATTCTGGTTAGTTGTTGGTCTTTGTGGAAGGGTTAGAGGCACCCTAGGTGCTCTCTGTTTTCTGCCAGGAGGACCCACTATGAGACGTAGGTCACTTACGAGTCATAGTGGCCCTTTATAGCAGGCAACGATCACCTAAGGTGCCTTAGCAGTTTCCATGCAAAACTCACCTACGACTTATAGCACTTGTTATGAGCTGCAGTTGTGGTTTCGTGGCCTTGATCTGAACTCTCTAAATGTCTCTGAAATGTGATACGAGGTCGGCCTACGACTTGTAAGATACCCTATGGGTCATACCTATGTCTCGTAGCTAATTCCAAAATGCATTTCCCTTAGATACCTTTGTACTACGAGGCTACCATATGACTTGTAGGTCACTTCATGAGTTGTACCTCCACCTCGTATGTGCAATCCTGTACGTAGTTCAGTTATTTTACTTGAGAAATTTTATTATTTGATGTTTGGTTGTTTTATGTCCATCTCGCTGACACAAGACAATATGGGACTCATGCTTTGATTTGTGATGGTTTTGCAGAGACAATGTCTCCAAGAGAATGAAATGTTGTTGCCCTAACCCCAGGACACCAATTCAGGGATGAAACATCTAATGAAGATCAATCTGTTGAGGAGATGAATGTGCATCCTGACCTTAAAGCTAACATGCCCTTGACCAGATCATAAACAAGGGTTCCGATGGAAGTAGTTAGCCCCTTCCAGTTTGAAGAGGAGGGTGATATGGTGGGGTTAGATGATGATGCCTCACTTTGTGCGTTCAATTCCCTGGAGGTATCTCAGGTCAGCATAAGGATACTGCTCCCCCACAGCCAGCCGATTTTGCTTACACTGTCACCTCCATAGACCCCCAAAGCACGAGATGGTGTGTCCCAGGGATCAAAGAGATTTATGAAAAAGGACTGGAGCTAAAAAACCAAGGGAGCCAGTGAGGAGATTCCACAAGAAAGCTAGTCTGAAAGATTCAGGACTAAGTAGTGTACTAGGGTTAGAAGCTGAAATTGAGTGGCATAGACTTGGTTGGTTGTGACAGGTACTGGGGAAGTATGCCCCTTATGTAGTTAAGGAGTTTTATGCCTCCTACTATGCTGCTATCACAGAAATTTTCCAAGGCTCAAGAAGTCCATTGAGCAACCATGATTGAGCGAAGACCTAATAAGAGGGCAGGTTGTTGATATCTTAGAAGAAATTATTCTGAGAGTGCAGTTTGGGCCAAGCTACAAAGTGCCACATTCCACTACGGAATGTGTTGATAAGATTGCAGAGATAAGAAAGGCAGTGAATCATAAGGATGCCAGGTTGAGAACAGAACTCCTTAGGTGGATAGCAAGTCAAATTTGTGAAGAGGGTGTTGAGCCAACATGGGTTACAAACCAGACGGAGCATATTTTGAAGGCCCATCTCTCATTTAGGGAAAAATTTTGGTCATCCATTATTCGCTGGCGCATCAGACCCACTTTCATAGATAATGTGATCAAATTGGAGAGAGCTATGTTGTTCGCTATCATTTTGGCAGGGTATGAAATTGATTGGGATCGGGTTATGATGGAATTGATACATGAGTCAGTACTCCAAACTCAGCAGACCTTGCCATTTCCTATTCTGATACACAAGTTATGTATGGCGGCTGGGGTGTTAGTCTCTCTTCACTTGGACGCTCATGTAAAGGTGTTGCATATGATGGATCCCAATCTAATCAAGGCTGATGAGAACCTTGTAGCCCTAAAGAGAGCTGTTCCTCCGCCTACCCTAGAGCCATTTCAAGTATAGCCCCAGACTCAAGGGTCCAGTCCAACTGCTATTGGGCCTACACCAGCTGTAGAGATCAAGTCCACACCATCCTCCAGTACTCTAGCACCAGCAACAGTTAAATTACAAGTTAATTATCTTACTTCTGTTGTTTTTAAATCATTATTACACAGGGTGGCTATGGAAGAGTCTGAACTATAGGTTCTGTCTGCACGGGTCAGACCATGGGTTGAACAAACTATACGGGACTCAGAGGAGAGGATGAAGGCATTCGCCCTCGATTTGGTTAATGAGAGAGTTAGAGCGGTGGATGACTGAGTCGATGCTTTCGAGGGGAGAGTCCAGCTGAGACTTGAAGGAGCTAAGCTTGCTGATGCAAGCGCAGTGACACAAGAGTTGGCTAAGTTTAAGGCTGACTTATTGCAGATGTTGGCAGCCCTAGTTGTAGTCCCGGAGGTTACACCGGCGGGTGATGAGGCATTTGAGTGGCTCGCTGACCATTCGCACGTCCATGGTAAGAGGCCCCTTGAGCATAGTGATGACCCAAAGTGACCTCGAAGAGGCCGAGATCGAAGGAGGAGCCCTTACAAGAGGAGATGGTGCAGGAATCGCTATTGTTGGTGGCTATTCAGATTGGGAGCAGCACACCCCAAATGGAGAGGGTACTTTCGGTACTGCTATAGAGAAGATAGTGCCCTAGGACCCCAAAGATTAGCCACTGACTGCTTGAGGCACCACGATATTTGTCCCTTTTTACCCCAGTTCTTTTATTTTCTTTATGGATATTTTGTCCTGTTGTTAGACAATTTTTATCTTTTTGTTGGTTTTGGATGTTTGTTTTGGATAATGTTTTGTCACTTTGGTTTTGGATACTAGTTTTTAATTGTTGAATTTTGATGTATATATATATCTATGTTATGTTTGCGTATGTCCATATTTTTATGTGTTTTTACTTTGAGGACAAAGTATCTTATTTTGGTTGGGTGTGGCAAGTTATGGATTAAGGTGAAGTTTGAGTAGCCTCGAGCCCATAACTTCCCCTATTTTTGATCCCAAGGTTTTCTTGTCGTGCTTCTTTTTCCTTGTGAATGTTTACTTTTCTGTTAAACTGACATGTTTAGGTAGTGTAGATAATGTGTGAATTCATAGTAATGTTGTATGTTGGCATATACATAGCCTTGAGATACATTTTAAAGGTTTCATGAAAATTTGGGTACCCTCAAAATTTTTGAGGTTATGGTTGTTGATGCATTCATACATTTTTGAGTAGCTAACAATGTTTGTTATGATATTGTGAAGGTAAGGCTGAGGCTTAAATCATGACCTATGAGTCTATGCTTGATTGTTGGTGCAATGTCATGTGTGTAGTGAGCTTATTTTGCTGCAGTCATGCATCTTATATGGACTCAGAACTTGCCTTGTTACTCTATGATTGGTTTGGTGGTGTGGTTGATACAAAAAGGATTTTAGGCCTTTGTTCTTTGAGTGAACCCACTTTTGGCCTAAGTGACCCACCAAATGAGTGAGTGAATCCCTTGTTCCAAATGTTTGAGCTTCTGATGTACTCATTCTTTCTTGATACTTTGCTAACTTAACCTTGTTTGATTAAATACCTTGATATCGTTCCTGGTCTATCCTTGAATATGTGAACCTTCATTGAGGCTAAAAGCCTATGTTGAGGGTGGCTACAATTGGTAGTCCTAGTTTGGGGCATAGATATTGTGTACTTCACCTGAGGCTGAAAGCCTATTTTGCGGGTGATATTTATTGTGGTAAACTAATAATAATAAGGTGGTTAGTTGGGAAATCAAGAAAGAAATAAAAAATCATGAGCTGGGTGACGAAAAAGAAGAGAAAAGTGCCTTGAGTCAAGAAAAAATAGCCAAAAAAAGAGCTTGAAATAGAGGTACAGCTAAAAAAAAGAAAGTAAACACCCAGGGAAGTCTTGAATTGGTGGAATAAGGGTGGACTTAGTGAAAATAGATGGGTTATGAAGGTAAGAGTGTTGGTAAGCATGGTTCAAGGATAGCTTTTTGTCACTATTTGCCTAAAATGCCATACCAAAGCCCCCTGAGCCTACGTTACAAGTCAATAAGTCCTAAAGTCATCTAAATCCACTTTGTCACCAAATCGAAAGACGAGTATAAGGGCAAGCCTATGGTGTTATTCATTGTGCATGAATTTTAATTGTGAGTGTGAGAATGCTTCCTTTGTCCCTGAATTTCTAAATGCTTTTGAGTGAGTATGAGGGACTGAGGGCATTTGCACTACTTGAGTAGCATATGACTATACCAAGATTGTGGATGGTTGATGGTCCTTAGATTGTTATAGTTGGATTGCCAAGTATCTCATTATGTTCTTGATTTGCTTAATAACTTTGCAATCCTATTTGAAAATAGTAGTTGGGTACCTAAATCAAAGGAGTTGTTGTATATTTTATTAGTATAACTGCTATATATTTTTCTTTCCCTACGTAGATTGAGTCGTCGCTTGAGGACAAGCAATAATTCTAAGTTGAGGGTGTTGATGTTCTATCAAAATACAACACATTTGATGCATGAAATAAGGGATTTTATAAGTTATTATTGAGACTTTTATGGTTTTCATATGTTTTTATTCTTGTAGAAAAGTTAGGTTGACATGACTTTGAAGAAAAAGTACAGATTTTACTGAAGCATATAAATAGAAAACAAGCAATGCCCAATCAATAAGAGAGGTAAGGACTCAGCCAGTACGCTTTCCGGCAAAAATGGGCGGGGGCTTTCTATTTGCTTGCGATGCTGACTGTTCACCTTTAGTTAGAAATAGAAGTAGAGGGCGCCATTTGCCCCATACTTCAGAAAAATTCCAAAAATATAGATGAAGTAGAAAGAAGTACATACATAAGGGCTGAGAGAGCACACCTACGAGTAATAGCCCAAGTTACGAGTCGTAGCGTATGTCGTAACAAGAAGCAGAGACAATAATTCAGAAATATGCTTAGTGGAGGTCACCCCTACGAAGCTATCCACACGAGTCGTAAGTCTCACCACGACTTGTATAGGTGGACTCCTAGCAGGGATCAGGGAGCCAAAATGTTGGACCAAAAACTGAAGGCCAAGACTACGAGATGGACATACAAGTCATAGCCCAAGCAACGACTCGTACCTGTGAGTCATACCAGTGTAGTCTAAGATGTTAAGAACCTGATAGAAGACCCTAATTATAACTCATTGGTTACCCTAGAGTCGTACTTGCGATGCGTACCAGCTGCCAGTTGTCTTTTCTATGTTATTTTTAGGTTTATTTAGTAAACATTATATATAGTTTAAGCTAGGGTTTTAAAAAGGGTGATTCAAACCATAGAAGTTTTTCTCATCTTTGAATATCCTCTCTAGAGTATTTTTGGGTTTTTAGTTTAGATTTTCTTTTTCTCTTGGAAAACCCAATTTTGGGGATTGTAAACTTTGCTTTGTGCTTATTGTCAATCTATCAAGCTTTTGATTTGCTACTTGTGGTGTCTTCAATCCTCATTGCCTTGGGTAAAATTCTCAATCATGTTATTTATTTGCATTTTTGTTGGTTTTGCCTTAGCCATGAGTAGCTAAGCACCCACAACTTGGGGTTATGGGAACCATGGGTAGTTGACTTGAGATGACCTAGGTTTATTACATTTCTATGATTAGGATTTTACATGTATTGTCTATTTCCCGTCATTTTGATTGTTGTTTTGTGGTGGCCAACACCAAACCTTGCCTACTATCACGAGCCCGACCATGGTCGTGATGAATAGGAAAAGGGAAGTAGACAATAGAATTCGATCGATGTCTTCTCATCTAATCAACCAAACCTGACCAAGGGGAGGTTGACTAGGACAATAGGTAACGATTAGTTGGCGTGCCATGGTGGATGACCAAGCGCCATGGTGAAATTCGACCTTCACCTTCACAAGATGGCTGGAAGAACCTGAGTTACCATCTTGCATGCGAATCTTCAGTTGTAGTTATGTTACGTAGGGTAATTGAGTCAGCAAACTATGAGGAACATAGTTCCCAAGTTGTCCCTAAAATTGAGTGTTCTCCCGCATAGTAGTATAGTCATAATTTTACTTTTATTTCTGAATTACAACCCCCCCCCCCCATTTAGAGATATTAGTTATTGATGCATGAAATGAATAGTACTGAAATCTTGTAGTGAAGCCCCGTATTCACTGTGGATTAGACCCTAACCTGCAATTAGGTTAATTGCTGATAGCGATTGCTTTCTTATTGGAATGTGAACATCATCATGGGTGATAGTGTTGTTGTTGTTGATGGTTCCAAATCTTCCTTGGTTGATGAGGTGATAAAAAACAAGATCTTGACTCCTTCTTTCTTGAATTAAAGGCTTTGGTGAAAGAGGGCAAAGTAGAGGTTTTGTCCCAATGGAGAGATGGTGCCCTTAGGTATCAAGGTAGGTTGCGTGTGCCTTGTGTTGATGGTTTGAGGGAGAAAATTCTTGATGAGGCCTATAATTCTCCTTATTATATCCACCCCGGTTCCACCAAAATGCATAGGGACTTGAGGGATGTGTATTGGTGGGAAGGCATGAAGAGGGATATCGGCAAATTCGTTTCCGGTTTCCATAGTTATCAACAAGTCAAAGCCTAGATAAAAGGCTGGGTGGCCTAAACCAAGACATAGAGATTCCTACTTGAAAGTGGGACGTGATTAGTATAGATTTTGTGGTTGGGTTGCCCAAGACTAGGAAAGGTTTTGATTCCATTTGTGTGGTGGTTGATAGGATGATGAAATTAGCTCCCTTTCTACTTATTAAGACCATATATGGGGCTGAAGAATATGTAAGATTGTACATCCACGAGTTAGTAAGGTTGCATGGGATTCCTTTGTCCATCATATCGGATTGTGGTTCACAATTCACTTCACACTTTTGGAGATCTTTTCAAAGGGGTCTTGGTACAAAAGTTCATTTTAGTATGACCTTCCACCCCCAAGCAGACGACCAAGCCAAAAGGACAGTTCAAACCCTTGAGGACATGCTAAGAGCTGTTGTATTGGAGTTGAGGGGTAGTTGGGATGACCATCTTCCTTTGATTGAATTTTCCTACAAAAAATAGCTATCTCTTTAGCATTAGTATGTCTCCTTTTTTAGGCTCTTTATGGTAGACGTTGTAGATCACCGGTCGGTTGGTTTGAGGTTGGAGAAGTGGCTTAATTGGGACCGGATCTGGTCACGGAGGTTCCTGAGAAGGTTAGGATGGTTAGGGAAAGGTTAAAAACAGCCCAAATTCATTAAAAATCTTATACCGATATGAGAAAAAAAGATCTTGAATTTGAAGTGGGTGTCTGGGTTTATTTGAAAGTTTCCCCAATGAAAGGTATGGTCTGATTTAGTATAACGGGGAAGTTGAGTCCAAGAAATGTTAGTTCTTATGAGGTCTTGAAGAGGGTTGGCAAGGTAGCTTATGAATTGAAGTTGCCTAGTGAAATGAATTTGGTCCATCTGGTGTTCCATGTCTCTATGTTGAGAAAATATGTTGGTGATCATAACACTATTGTGCCTATTAATGTCGTGGGTGTTGTTGAGGATTACTTGACTTATGAGGAGGTTCCAATTAGGGTCATTGATAGGCAAGTGAAGAGATTGAGAAATAAGGAGGTGACATCCGTTAAGGTCCTTTGGAGGAACCAACTAATCGAAAGTGCCACTTGGAAGGTTGAAGCGGACATGCAAAAGCAGTATCCTTATCTTTTCCAATCCACTCAAGCCTAAGGTGCTAATTCTAAGTCCCCTATGTGATTTCAAGTCTTGTGTTTCAGCCCCTATGTCATTCATATGCATTTATGTTAAGTTGGCAAGTTTATAATGATTTTAGACTTATGTTGAGATTTTAGAAATGGTGTTTTAAATGTAATGTTGCATCTTTATTGGGGATGATTTGTTTATGATCATTCTTGTCTTGTACGTCTCTTTTACATTTGGGGATGAATGTTCCCAAGAGGGAGATACTTAAACAACCCCAAAAAGTGCCCAAAAATGTGCCTCAAAATGGCCATAATTTTAAATTCCATATATCTCAAAATCCACTTGCTATTTTGAAAATACGACTTCATATTCTTGTTCAGGGGGTCAAAATTAGGTTAAAAAGGGTCTAACCCCGATTTAGTTTAGTCCAAGATTTTCTAAGTCTTGGGCCTAAGTGTCCCCAAATGTGTTTTTACCTATACTTAGCCAAATTTCAGCCTCATATCATCCTAAAAATATCCCAATACTCACTCAAACACTTAGTCATATTTTCACTCCCCAATCATAAGTCACAAACCGTCATCCCAGGCTAAGGTTCTCCTTCAAGGTTCTTCTTCAGGCTTCAAGTGTCCATCTCCAATCTTCACCAAGTTCATCTCCAAGTTAAGGTATGTGACTTTCTTTCATGGATTCCTTTCACCCATGATATCGAAGTCTCCTTTTACTCAAATTGCATGATTTAAAGTTGATTTACAAATGACTTTTACTTATTATGAAATTCATTGCACACTATGTTAAAGCTATGTAAAGTTGTGACTGTTTTGCTATGTTATGAGCTATAAATCTTTGATCTACTGTAAGATTTGATGAGAGGTTTTGATGTATACTGCTAGAGGATATTGCAAGGTGTTGATTGATGGTCTTAAAATGGATTTTCCTGCATGCTTTTATCATTATATTTCATAGTTTTATACTAGCATTACACACCCTGTAATTGTTTGATAAAATGTCTGAATGTGGTTTCTTGAGGAGTTGAAGGTCCAAAGCATGAGATATAATATGAATTACTGTATGATGATAAAATGAGCTTATGTATATGATAAATTCTATATAAAGTGTTGCATTAGAACATGCGCAATCCGGTGGGACTAAGAATCTGGATAACTTAGATGAGGGTGTGTACTTATCAACCTAAGGAAGGGTTTGTACTTCTCCATATGGTGATGGGGTGACAACATCACTAACCTATAAGGAGGTTTGTACTTATCAACCTAGAGAAGGGTTTGTACTGCTCCACCTTGGTGATGGGCGATATTATCACCAACTTAGATGAGGGTTCGTACTCATCCACCTAAGTGATGGGGCGACATCATCACTAACCTACCAAAAGGTTGTATATTTGAAAATCTAGCTTGATCTCTTCTGCATATATGATATTCTATATGATCATGAATTACTTAAGAATGTTTTACTTATGCATTTACCATTTACCATACATGTCATATTGTTATAGTATACCTATTGCCTATTGTTATGCATTTTTATTATGATGCTCAATTCTTGTTTACATTGCATCCTACATACTTAATACATTCAAACATACTAACACATACTCTATGTCTACATGATGTCACCATGTAGGAACAGGTGACGAAGTTGATCATCCTCCTAATCCACATGGCTAGTTCGGTGCTATTCAAGCTAGTTGGTGAGTTCTCCACTTAGGGGACCTTAGTCTATGATTCTCCTATTATGTATTGAGACATTCTTCTTTATTGTCTATTTTGATTATGAGGGTGAGCTCGGTTACTTTGTCTTGGCCCCGCTCTTATCTATGTATAGAGGTTTTTGTTGGACATGTTATGTATCTATGCTAAGAGCCTTGACTCTATTGTTCTTGATGTCTATGATATGAGCTTGTCTCTTGTCTCTTAATTATGATGTTGTGCAAGCTTTCCCCTAGTCCCAATGCCCCTATACTTATTCTTTTATGTTGTATCTATTACTTAGATGACCAAGGATATGAAATGATGTTCTAAGAGGCTTTCTTAGGGTCCCTTTGGGTTTCCCTTCCACCATGTCACATCTAGGCCCTGGCTTGGGTTGTGATAGTATAACCCCGATTTTTGAAGACCCATAGCGAAAATAGATTTTGCAAAATTTTTGAAGAAAGAAGTTGTCCCTGATGGCTCCACGACGCGGATTTGTCGTGGAGCCGTGTTGTAACTTTCTTATTTTTCGTGTTTTGACCAAAGGCATTGTTGTCATATCCCCATGCCCATTTATGTGTAGAAACACCAACATTTATCCATTTTTCAACCCTATATCACTCAAGTCCCTCTCAAAAATCTCTCCAAGACTTAGCCAAATATTTCATCCAAATTGAAGTGTCTCAAGCTTAATTCTGGATCTCAAGAACACCATTAAAGCTTCAAGTCTCCTTCAAGTCTACATCAAGAAAACCCAAGTTTAATGTATGTGAGTTTCATCCATTGGGTTCTTTCACCCATGGAGTCCAATCTTCTTATTCTATGAAAATTTCATGTTTTCAAGTTGTATTATCTGTGGATATCTTTTATTTTGGATTATAAGCATGAAATATGTTAGGGTTTTATGAAATATTGATTACATATGCATGTTTATCAATCTCAAGCTTATACTATGAGTTGTTTTTGTCTATTGAGACTATGCATGTTTCAAGCTATGAAACTATGAACTATTATGAGATTTGATGATGGATTTCAAGGAATCTTACATGAGGGTTTAACAACATGTTGGCGGGATGATTTACATTTAGTTTTCTCATATGATTTCACTCTTGAATTTCATGATTTTGAATAAGCATACACACCCACCAAGTGTTTGGTAAAATGTTTAGTCAAGAATTCTCAAGTTAATTACATGTTTTACAACTCTAGTGACTTCACATTGAATATGGGCTATCAAGCATGTTATGAATTCATTAAATTATCTATGATTATGCAAGTATGAAGTTAAGCCCTATTTGCAAGCTTTTACCTCTTGTGAGCCTTTAATGTTAATGCAAGGATAATATTTGATGATGATCTACTCTCATGTTTCAAGTTAGGCTTATCATTAGAGGTCAGGTATATTTAAGAGCTACTTATGCCAAGATTCTATGTTTATTACAAGTTGCTAAAGTAAGACTAATATTAAGTATTCCGTGGAATTAGATTTAGCATCGATGGATGGAGGGTTTGCTCTCTTTCCTTGAACTATATGCCAACATAGGATTATGTTATACCCTTGCTACACTAGTGGATCATTTAGTGAACTTTCTCTTGAAATTCTTCCCATAATAGGACGGGTCCCATAAGGTGAAGTTTCTCATGAAATCCTTTCCAAAATGGGATGGGCTCTCATAAGGAATGTTAATTCTCCAAAATGCGACAGGCTCCCGTAAGGTGAAGTATGGTTTACCTTGGCAAGTGGACCACCTCTTTACCGGTGAGGGGTAATCATTGGGATTCCAAGATTTATCTCGCTTGGTCTTATTCATTGTTAGGTTAAGGTCTCTTCCCACACATATATTATGTCTTATGCAAGTTAAATGATTTATAAGCATGTTTTACTCCAAGCATTAATCATGCATGCCATATTGAGATTATGTTTTTCTATTGACTAACACTATGCATTTTGAATATAGTGGATTATATCTTATTGCATTGCATCCTACATCCTTAGTACATTCAAACGTATTAACACATACTTTATGCCTACATGATAACACCATGTAAGGACCGGAGCTCCTCTTGATCATCCTCCATGTGGCTCATGAGATTATCTGAAGATAAGCTTGGTGAGTCCTTAAGTTCAGGGACACTATCTACTTTCTCTTTGTATCTTTAAGACTTCTTTATGTTGAGCATTTGACATTATGAGAGTGAGCCCGGAAAGTGTCTTGGCTCCCATCTATTATAAGTTTAGAGGTGTTGTTGGAATATTATGATGTATTCATGCTATAAGATTGACTCTCTATGTTGTTATGATATCCAAGACTTCAATTAGTCCCACTTTACCTTTTTATTATCTCTTGTTGTTAATTCCATTGCTTCCACGGCCAAGGATGCGTGATTGATATACTAAGAGGCTTGTTTGGGTCCCTTTGGGTTCCCATTCACCATGTCATGTCTAGGACATAGGCTTGGATCGTGACAAATTTGGTATCAGAGCACTAAGTTGCTAATAGTCCTCGGAATCCAATACACCGCATCGATCAAAGTCTTATTCATGATTATAAAGTGCACAACAACTATTAGTAAGAGGCTATGAGGCGTTTTAGCAAATGTTTCCCTTCTTCATGATCTATGTCATGCTATAGAAGTTAAGATAAGACTTTTTACTCTAACTAATGTTCTTTGCTATTCTAGATCATGCCTGTTCCAAGAGGAAAAAAAGCCTATACACCCGAGGAGCAACTAACCCCTCCTGCTCCTCAAGCTCCTCAAGATAGGGGAGTGGCTCATGAAGAGTTTCGAGATGCTATCACCACGTTGGCTCATGCTATGACCAATCAAATGAACTAAGGAGCCCAAGCTCCTCATGTTGCTACTCTGGCCTAAAGGGTGAAAAGCGGAGTTAGTTGCCTACCAACTCAAAGGGGTGTAGAAAGACCCCAAAAAGGTCCCGAAAACGTGTCTCAGAAGTGCCCAGAATATTTTTTTCTGTATATCTAAAAATCCATTTGAAATTCAAAAATATAACTTTATATTCTTGTTCAAGGGGTCCAAATTAGGGTGACAAAGGTCTAACCTCGAATTTAAAGCAAAGGAATCGAATTATGAAATCTCGCTTGGTGCGATTTCCAAAGAGCCTCCGCGTTCTCTCTGCGATGCGGAGTCATGTTATTTTTGCATTGTCTTTTCCTAGTTCCCCCAAATTTTTCCAAGTGTTGGGCCTAAGTTTGCCCAAACATATTTTTACCTATACTTAGCCTTATTTCACCCTCATATCACCCAAAACATTCCCTATATTACCCCAAACACTTAAACTCATTTCTAACCGTAAATTCAAGTCCCAAACTCAAGGCCAATCTCAAGGATTTCTTCAAGGATCTCACCCAAGTTTCAAATATCCATTAGAGTCTTCTTCATGAAATTCACAAAAGCTAAGGTATGTGGTGTTGAACCATTTGGGTACTTCTACACATGGTGCCTAAACCCTCTTTTTACTAATAATTCATGATTTAAAGTTGATTTTACATGGGTCTTGTATATTGAGATATTTATAGCAAAGTGATTTTAGTTCATGAAGGTATGGTTGTTTTAGCATGTTTTGAGCTACAAATTTTTGATCTAAAGTTGGATATGATGATGGGTTTTGATATGACTGTCTTGGGATGTTGCAAGGTATTGATTAAAGGTTTTACCACTAATTTTCCTGCATGATTTCATCTCCAAATTGCATACCCTTTTACACCCATTACATACCCCAAGGTGTTTGATAAAATGTCCGAGTATGTTTTCTTGAGGAATTGAAGGTCCAAAGAATGAGATATGATATGAATGATGTTATTATGATGAAAAGAGCTCATGTACATGATTATTCCTACATGAGGTATTGTATTATAAATTATGATGAAACCAATATAAACTGTTGCATAGACCATAACCGATCCGGGGGGGACAAGAGCCCGGGTAACCTAGAATGAGGATTAATACTCATCTCCACCAGGGTTACGGGTTTTCATCATCATCAACCTAGGATGAGGGTTAATACTCATATCTACCTAGGTGATAAGGTGGCAACATCACCAACCTAGAATGATGGTTAAAACTCATCTCCATCTAGGTGATGGGGTGGCAACATCACCAACCTACTGAGGGTTTCATAACTTGTAAAACTAGCTTTGTTCTAGTCTTCACATATGATATTCTATGTGAGCATGATTTACTTAAGCATGTTTTACTTATGCATTGATCATACATGTCATATTACTATATTATGCCTATTGCCTATCGTAATGCATTTTTGATTATGATTCTTATCTCTTATTGCATTGCATCCCACATACTTAGTGCATTCACACATGCTAACACATACTCTTGCCTTCATGATATCATTATGTTGGAACCGATGCCCAAGTTGCTCATCCTTGTCCATATGGCTAGACGGTGCTATTCCAAGCTTGTTGGTGAGTCATCCATTTCAGGGATTTTGGTTTATGTTTTGCTCTTATCTATGTGTTGAGACACTATCTTATGTTCTATTTGGCTATGAAGTTGAGCCCGATTACTTTGTCTTGGCCCCACTCTATCTATATATTTAGAGGCATTTGTTGGACATGTTATGTATTCATGTATGAGCTTTGACTCTTGACTCTTGATTATGACGTTTATGCAAGCTTTCCCTTAGTTCCATTGTCTCTATTCTCCATCTATGTGTTTTTGTATGCTTCCGCGACCAAAGATGTGTAATGGCAAGTTAAGAGGCTTGTTTGGGGTACCTTCGGGTTTCCCATTCTCCGTGTCACATCTAGGCACTAGGCTTGGGTTGTGACAAACTTGGTATCAGAGCACTAGGTTGATAGATCTTCCAAGTCCAACACACCATGTCAATTATAGTCCTATTCATGATTTTGACGCACGCCATGACTATGAATAGGAGGCTATAAGGTATTTTAGGAAATGTTTCTCTTCTTTATGTCCTAAGTCGTACTATAGAGTTGTGATAAGTATTCCCCCCTAATGATTGTTCTTTGCTATGCTAGATCATGCCGAATACTAGAGGAAGATGAGCCCAAACTCCCAAGGAGCAACCTGCCAATGGTGAGTTGTGGGATGCTCATGCTTGCCCAAGTGGTGGCCAACCAAGTCCAACAAAGGGCCCAAGCCCCTCATGCTACTACCTCGGGATCTAGAGTAAGGGATTTCATGAGGATGAATCCTCCAATTTTCTATGGGTCAAATGTGGATAAGGATCCACAAGAGCTTATTAATGAAGTCTGCAAAATCTTTTCAATCATAGGTGTTGGGCCAAATGAGAAGGCAGAGTTGGCGGCGTACAAACTCAAAGGGGTGTCCCAAGTTTGGTTTGATCAATGGAAAGATGAGAAGGGTAATGGCTATGTGGTGCTTTGGGAGGAATTCAAATTGGCCTTCCTTAATTGCTTCTTCTCTCTTGAGCTTAGGGGAGCAAAGTTCGTTGAATTTATGAACTTGAAACAAGGTGGTATGAGTTTGAGGGAGTATTCCCTCAAATTTAATCAACTTTCAAAGTATGCTCCCCATTTGGTGGCCAATCCTAGGTCAAGGATGAATTAAGTTTGTTATGGGGGTCTTCGATTTGGTAAGTGAAGAGCGCCAGTCCACCTTTCTTATTAATGATATGGACTTATCTCAGTTAATGACATATGTGGAGCAAATGAAAGAAGAAAAGTTGAGAAAGAGGAGAGGCCATGAGGCCAAGAGAGCTCGTATTGAGGGAAAGCCCCATAGGGGTGGTCGATTCCATCAAGGCCAAAGGCCTCCTCATGCTACAAATAAGGGGTTTACCAATGACTTCCCTAGGCCCCAAGGTGTTAGTAGTGTGGCTCCCATTGATGTGTGTACTACATTTGGGAAGAGTCATAAGGGTCCATGTTTGAATGGTTCCAACGCATGTTTTGAATGTAGGGAGCTTGGTCACAAGAAGGTAGACTATCCTAGAAACTGTGGCAAGGTTTGGGGTGCAAATGCGGTTCCATAGGGTAGAGGTGGTCCTCAAGGTAGTGCCCCAATACACAATCAATTCTATGTTCTACATGGGTTGTTACCGGTATGTTGAAAATCTTTGATCGTGATGCACATGCTTTGATTGATCCGGGTGCCACCCTTTTCTTTATTAACCCCTTTGTTGCTAAAAAGTTCCATGTTGAGTTGGAGTTGTGCATGTGTCACATGAGGTGTCTACTCCTATTGGTGCATCTATAGTTGCTTGGATGGTGTATAGAAGTTGTCCGATTTGCATCTTGCATAAAATCTTACCTTGTGATCTTGTTGAATTAGATATGGTTGATTTTGATGTTATTCTTGAGATGGATTGGTTGCATGCGTTTTATGCTTCTATTGATTGTAGGACCCACAGGGTCAAGTTTCAATTTCTAAACAAACCCATCCTTGAGTGGGAATTTCATGATGTAACAGTGAAGGTTAGGTTCATCTCATGCATTAAAGCCCAGAGGTTGATTTCCAAGAGGTGTTTGTATCATCTTGTGAGAGTCAAAGATGTGGAGTCCAAAGTCCCTTCCATTGAGTCTGTTTTGATTGTAAATGAATTTCTTGATGTCTTCCCAAATGACCTTCCCGGTGTCTCTCCCGAAAGTGAGATAGATTTAGGCATAAATCTCCTTCCCGACACCCAAGCTATCTCCATTCTCCCTTACCATATGGTCCCGGTGGAGTTAAAGGAGTTAAAGGAGCAATTGAAGATTTTTTGGAGAAGGGATTTATTAGACCTAGCCAATTACCTTAGTAAGCACTAGTGTTGTTTGTAAAGAAGACAGATGGGTCACTTAGAATATCCATTGACTACCGGCAACTCATTAGGGTCACTATAAAAAATAGATATCCTCTTCCAAGAATTAATGCCTTTTAGGACCAATTACATGGGGCTAGCTTTTTCTCTAAGATTGATCTTCGTTCCATTACCATCAAGTAAGGGTGAGGGAGTGTTATATTCCAAAGATGGCCTTTCGGACGAGATATGAACATTATGAATTTATGTCCTTTGGATTGACTAATGCATCGTCCATCTTTATGGACCTAATGAATAGGGTCTTCAAGGCCTATTTTTATTCCTTTGTTGTGGTCTTCATTGATGATATTTTGATTTATTCATATAGTAGGGAAGAGCATATGGGCCATTTGAGGGTCGTGTTGTAAAGATTGAGGGAGGAGAGATTGTATGCTAAATATGACAAGCGTGAATTTTGGTTGAAGAAGGTTGCATTCTTGGGTCATGTGGTGTCCGGAGATGGTAAGTGGATCCTAAGAAAATCAATGTGATTAGGAATTGGCCTAGACCATTGACCCCATCGGATATTAGGAGTTTCTTGGGCCTTGCGGGTTACTATAGAAGGTTTGTGAATGGGTTCTCCTCCTTGCTTCTCTTATGACAAAATTGACTTAAAAGAAGGTTAAGTTTGTATGGACCGATGAATGTGAGAAAAGCTTCCAAACATTGAAAGATAGACTTGTGTCCGCTCCTATTTTATCACTGCTGGATGAGCTTCAGTGTTTTGTTGTGTCTTATGAAGCATCTAGAGATGGTTTTGGATTGTGTACTAACGAAAAATGGTAAGGTCATAGCCTATGCTTCTAGGCAACTCAAAGTGCATAAAAAGAACTACCCTACCCATGATCTTGAATTGGCTATCATGGTTTTTGCATTAAAGATTTGGCGTTATTATTTGTATGGGGTGTATTTTGATGTCTTCACCAATCATAAGAGCCTTCAATATGACTTCATAGAAAAGGATCTCAACTTGAGACAAAGAAGGTGTCTAGAACTCTTTAAGGACTATGATATAAATGTGCATTACCATCTGAGTAAGGCAAATATTGTGGCGGATGCTTTGAGTCGGGTGTCTATGGGTAGCCTAGTTCATATGGATAGTGGTGATAGGGGGATGGCTAGGGAGATGCATAAATAGGCTAGACTAGGGGTGAGGTTTGAAGATGTGGGTAATGGTATTATTGTTGCTGATGGTTTAAATCTTCTTTGGTTGATGAGGTGATAGCAGAACAAGATCTAGACTCCTCCTTGCTTGAGTTGAAGGCTTTGGTGAAAGAGGGGAAAATAGAGGTTTTCTCCCAAGGGGGAAATGGGGTCCTCAGATACCAAAGTATGTTGTGTATGCCATGTGTTGATAGTTTGAGGGAGAGAATTCTTGATGAAGCCCATATTCTTCCTATTCTATCCACCTCGGTTCCACCAAAATGTATAGAGACTTGAGGGATGTGTATTGGTGAGGAGGAAAGAAGAGATATATTGTTGAACTTGTTTTTGGTTGCTATAGTTGCCAACAAGTCAAAGCCGAGAATCAAAGGCCTGGTGGCCTAACCCAAGACATAGAGCTTCCTACTTGGAAGTGGGAGGTGATTAATATGGATTTTGTGGTTGGGTTGCTCAAGACTAGAAAAGGTTCTGATTCCATATGGGTTGTGGTTGATAGGATATCAAAATCGGCTCATTTTCTACCAGTCAAGACTTCATATGGGGCTGAAGAGTATGCAAGGTTGTACATCCATGAGTTGGTGAGGTTCCATGGGGTTCCTTTATCGATTATATTGGATTGTGGGACACAATTTACTTCACACCTTTGGACATTTTTTCAAAGGGGTGTTGGAACCAAAGTTAACCTTAGTATGACCTTCCACCCTCAAAAGGATGGCCAAGCTGAGAGGACAATTCAAACACTTGAGTATATGCTTAGAGCTTGTGTCGTGGAGCTTAAAGGTAGTTGGGATGACCATCTTCCATTGTTTGAGTTTTCCTACAATAATAACTATCACTCTAGCATCAGTATGACTCCTTTTCAAGCTCTTTATGGGAGACGTTGTAGATCACCGGTGGGTTGGAAAGGTAGCCTTATTAGGGCCAGATCTAGTTATGGATGATCTTGAGAAGGTTAAGATGATTAGGGATAGGGTGAGGATAGCCCAAAGTCGTCAAAAATTCTATGCCAATGTAAGGACAAGAGACCTAGAATTCCAAGTGGAGGATTGGATTTATTTGAAAGTTTCTCCAATGAAAGGTGTGATCTGTTTTGGTAAGAAGGGGAAGTTCAGTCCAAGGTATGTTGGTCCTTAAGAGGTGAAAAAGAGGGTTGGCAAGGAAACATATGAGCTGAAGTTGCCTAGCGAAATGAATTTGGTGCATCCGGTGTTCCATGTTTCTATATTGACAAAGTGTGTTGGTGATCCTAATGCCATTATGCCTCTTGATGTTGTGGGTGTTTTTGAGGATAACTTGACTTATGAGGAGGTTTCGGTTCAGATCTTGGATAGGCAAGTAAAGATATTTAGGAAAAAAGAGGTGTCATCCGTTAAGGTCCTTTGGAGGAACTAACAAGTCAAAAATGCTACTTGGGAGGCCGAAGCGGACATGCAAAAATGGTACCCTTATCTCTTCCACTCCACTCATGCCTAAGGTACTAATTTTAAGTCCCCTCTGTGCTATCAAGTCTTATATTTCAGCCACTATATCATTCATATGCATTCATATTTAAGTTGACAATTTATGATGATTCCACGCTTTTAATGAGATTTTGAAAGTGATGTTTTAAATGTAATGTTGCATTCATGTTGGGGATAATTTGTTCATAATTATTCTAGTCTTTTATGTCTCTTGTACATTCGGGATGAATTTTCCGCAGGGGAAGATATTGAAACGACCCCAAAAAGTTCTCGAAAGGTGCCTCGGAAGTGCCCAAAAATTATTTTCTGTATATCTAAAAATCCATTTGGAATTTTGAAAATCCGAATTTATATTCTTGTTCATGGGGTCCAAATTAGGGTTACAAAGGTATAAACTCGAATTTAAAGTAAAGGAATCGAATTATAAAATTTTGCTTGGTGCGATTTCCAAAGAGCCTCTGCGTCCTCTCCACGACGCGGAGACATGTTATTTGTGCCCTATATTTTTCTAGTTGGCCCAGATTTTTCTAAGTATTGGACCTAATTTTTTCCAAATGTATTTTCACCTATACTTAGCCTTGTTTCACCCTCATATCACCCAAAACATTCCCCAATATTTCCCCAAACACTTAGACTCATTTCTAACCATAAATTCAAGTCCCAAACTCAAGGCCAATCTCAAAGATTTCTTCAAGGATCTCACCCAAGTTTCAAATATCCATTAGAGTCTTCTTCAAGAACTTCACAAAAGCTAAGGTATATGGTGTTGAACCATTGGGTGCTTCTACCCATGGTGCCTAAACCCTCTTTTAACTAATAATTCATGATTTAAAGTTGATTTTACATGTGGGTCTTGTATATTGAGAAATTTATTGCACAATGATTTTAGTTCATGAAGGTATGGTTATTTTAGAATATTTTGATCTTAAAATCTTGGATCTAATGCTGGATTTGATGAGGGGTTTTGATATGAATGTTTTGGGGGAGTTACAAGGTGTTCATTAAAGGTTTTACCATTGATTTTCCTGCATGATTTCATCTCCAAATTGAATTCTCTTTTACCCCCATTACACACCCCCAAGGTGTTTTATAAAATGTTCGTTATGTTTTCTTGAAGAATTGAAGGTCCAAAACATGAGATATTATATGAATGATGTTATGATGATGAAATGAGCTTATGTACATGATTACTCCTACATGAGGTATTGCATTAGAGATTATGATGAATCCTATATAAAGTGTTGCATAGACCATGACCGATCCAGGGGGGACAAGAGCCTAGGTAACCTAGAATGAGGGTTAATACTCATCTCCACCAGGGTGAAGAGGTGGCGTCGTCAACAACCTAGAATGAGGATTAATACTTATCTCCACCTAGGTGATAGGGTGGCAACATCTCTAGCCTAGAATGAGGGTTAATACTCATCTCCACCTAGGTGATGGGGTGGCAACATCACCAACCTAGGATGAGGGTTAATACTCATCTCCACCTAGGTGATGGGGTGGCAACATCACCAACCTAGGATGAGGATTAATACTCATCTCCACCTAGGTGATGGGATGGCAACATCACCAACCTACCGAGGGGTTCATACCTTGTAAAGCTAGCTTGGTCTAATCTTCACATATGATATTCTATATGAGCATGATTTACTTAAGCATGTTTTACTTATGCATTGATCACACATGTCATATTCTCATATTATGCCTATTGCCTATCGTTATGTATTTTGGATTATGATGCTTATCTTATGTTGCATTGCATCCCACAAACTTAGTACATTTAACACATATCTTTCCTCATGATATCACCATGTCGGAATCGGTGCCCATGTTGATCATCCTCCTTCACTGGCTAGACTGAGCCATTCCAAGCTTGTTGTTGAGTCCTCTATTTCACGGACTTTGGTTTATGTTTTCCTCTTTTCTATGTATTGAGACACTATCTTATGTTTTATTTGACTATGAAGGTTAGCCTAGTTACTTTGTCTTGGCCCTTACTCTATTAATGTATTTAGAGGTGTTTGTTGGATATGTCATGTATTTATGTATGAGCTTTGACTCTTGACTATTGATTATGGCATTTATGCAAGCTTTCCCTTAGTGCCATTGTCCATATTCTCAATCTATTTATTTTTGTATGCTTCTGCAACAAAGGATGTATAATGACAAGTTAAGAGGCTTGTTTGGGGCACATTCGGGTTCCCCATTCACCATATCACGTCTAGGCCCTAGGCTTGGGTTGTGATAGGGTGGCTCAAATATGGTTCTCTTAGTGGAAGATGGAGAAGGGGAATGGTGATGCTATCCCTTGGGAGGAGTTCAAAATGGCATTTCTCAATTCGTTCTTTCCTATTTAGCTAAGGGAGGCGAAGATGATGGAATTTATATATCTAAAGCAAGGTTCTATGAGTGTGAGGGAATATTCTCTCATGTTCAACCAATTCTCCAAGTATGCCCCACAATTGGCTGCCGAGCCAAGGTCAAGGATGAACAAATTTGTGTCTTGTGTGTCTGACTTGGTTAATGAGGAGTGTCAAACAGCCATGCTTGTAGGTAATATGGATTTGTCCCACATCATTACATATACCAAACAACTAGAGGGGAAATAGCTTAGAAAGAGAAGAAGTGGTCAAGCCAAGAGGGCCAGTTTTGAAGGTGGATTCCAAAATTCCAAGGGTGGCCGGTTTTCTCAAGGCCACAAGTTCCAAGGACAAGGGTAATCCAATGCTTCCAATAAGAGGTTTGCCAATGATAGGGTGCCTAATCAAAGGTCCCAAAGTGGTAATGGAGGAATGGTAAAGCCTAGATGTCCAAGGTCTGAAAAAAATCATAGTGATTCTTGTTTGAGAAATTTAAATTCTTGCTTTGGTTGTGGTGAAGTTGGTCACAAGATTATTGATTGTCCTTATGCTCAATCCAAAGATGGAGATGGTCGTCCCCAAGGCCAAGGTGCAAATGCGGGTCAAAAGGGAAGATGAGGCCAACAAGGGGGTACACTAAGGCAAAATAGATTCTATGCTTTTCAAGACAGACAAGGGGTGAATGAGGTGCCCGATGTTGTCACCAGTATGTTAACGGTTTTCGACTTTGATGTGTATGCATTGATAGACCTCGGTGCCACGTTTTCTTTTATTACTCCTTTTATTTCCAAAAAGCTTTATGCTAGTCCCGAATTATTTTGTGAACCTTATGAAGTGTCTACCTCCATTGGTTAATCCATTATTGCTAGAAGAGTCTATAGAAATTTTCCCGTGTTTATTTTGCATAAAATCTTTCCTTGTGATTTTGTTGAATTAGATATGGTGTATTTTGATGTCATTCTTGAGATTCATTGGTTGCATACGTATTATGCTTCTATTGATTGTAGAACCTGTAGGGTTAAATTCCAATTTCCTAATGAGCCCATCCTTGATTGAGAGAGTAGTGATGTGGTGGTCAAGGTTAGATTCATTTCTTGTCATAAAGCCCAAAAATTGAATTCTAAGGGGTGTCTCTATCATCTTGTGAGGGTTAGAGATGTTGAGTCCAAAGTCCTTCGCATTGAGTCGATTTCGGTGGTTAATGATTTCACTATGTTTTTCCCGATGAGCTTCCCTGTGTTCCTACCGAAAGTGAAATAGATTTTGGCATAGACCTCCTTCTCGATACTCAACCCATTTCTATTCCCCCTTACTGTATGACCCTGGCAGAGTTGAAGGAGTTGAAGGAGCAATTGAGGAATTTGTTGAAGAATGGTTTAAGGCCTAGTAAATCCCCTTGGGGTGCACCAGTGTTATTTGTAAAGAAGAAGGATGGTTCTCTTAGAATGTCCATTGACTACCGACAACTTAATAGAGTCACTATAAAGAACAAGTACCCTCTACCAAGGATTGATGACATTTTCGATCAACTTCAAGGGACTAATCACTTCTTTAAGATTGATCTTCGATCCGGGTATCAATAAGTGAAAGCGAGGGAGCGTGATATTCCCAAGATGACTTTCTGGACTAGGTATCATACTTTTAGTTTGTGGTTATATCATTTGCATTGACTAATGCACCATTTATATTTATAGATCTTATAAATAGGGTCTTTAAACCCTGCCCTGACTTGTTTGTGGTGGTTTTTATTGATGATATCTTGATTTATTCCCATAGTGAGGAGTATTATGTGAATCACTTGAGAGTGGTGTTGCAAATCTTGAGGGACGAGAGGTTGTATTCAAAATATGAGAAATGTGAGTTTTGGTTGAAAGAGGTTGCTTTTCAGGATATATGGTGTCGGGTGATCGTATTAAGGTGGATCCTAAGAAGATGGAGGTGATTAGAAATTGGCCTGGAGCTTTGAATCCATTAGATATTAGAAGTTTCTTATGTTTGGTGGGTTATTACCGGAGGTTATTGAATGACTTGTCTTCTATTGCTTCTCCTATGACTAAATTGAGGCAAAAGAAGGCAAAGTTTGTGTGGATCGATGAGTGTTAACAGAGTTTCCAAACTTTGAAAGATAAGCTTGTCTCTGCTCCTATCTTGTCTTTACTGTAAGGGTTTGTTATATATTGTGTTTCCTCAAGAATTGGTTTGGAGTGTGATTTGATGCAAAGTGGCAAGGTGATAGCATATGCCTCTAGATAACTTAATGTACATGAGAAGAATCATCCGACCCATGATCTTGAATTGGCGGCCATGGTATTTGCTTTGAAAATTTGGTCACTACTTATATAGGGTTCATGTTGATGTGTTCACCGAGCACAAGAGACTCCAATATGTGTTGACCCAAAAAGATCTTAACTTAAGACAAAGAAGGTGGTTAGAGCTCCTTAAAGATTATGATATGAGTGATACACATCCCGACATAGCTAATGTTTTGGCAGATTCTCTAAGTAGGGTGTCTATGGGTAGTCTAGCTCATACTGACGATGGTGGCAAAGAGGTGGCTAGAGAGGTCCACCAGTTGGCTAGATTGGGGGTCAAGTTAGATGAATTTGATAAGGGTTGTAGTAGTCGATGGTTCTAAGTCTTGCTTGATAGAGGAGGTAAAGGCAAAATAAGATCTTGACCCCGCCATGCTAGAGTTGAAAGCCCTGGTGAGAGATGGTAAAGTGGAAGTTTTCTCCCAAGAGGGAGATGGTGCCCTTAGGTACCAAGGTAGATTGTTGATGACTTGAGAAAGAATATTTTAGATGAGGATCATAATTCATCCTATTATATTCACCCCGATTCTACAAAGATGTATAGAGATTTAAGGGAGGTGTTTTGGTGGGGGTGGTATGATGAGAGTTATTGCTAAGTTTGTATCCAGGTGTCATAATTGCCAACAAGTTAAAGCCAAACATAAAATGCCATGTGGCCTAACCCAATATATAGAGATTCCTACTTGGAAGTGAAAGGAAATCAACATCCATTTTGTGGTTGGGTTGCCTAAGACTGGGAAAAATATTTTCTCCATTTGGGTTGTTGCGGATAGAATGACAAATTTGACTCAATTCTTTCTGGTCAAAACTATTTACGGTGCTGAAATCATACCAAATGGTACATTCATGAGTTGATTGGATTGCATGGGGTGCCCGTGTCTGTCATTTCGGATCGTGGTGCTCAATTCACTACTCACTTTTGGAAGTCTTTTCAAAGAGGTCTTGGTACCAAGGTTAAGCTTAGCACAACCTTTCACCCTCAAATGGATGGTTAAGCCGTGAGGTCTATCCAAACCCTTGAGGATATGCTTAGAGCTTGTGTTTTAGATTTTAAGGGTAGTTGGGATGAACATCTACTGAGTTTTCTTACCACAATAGCTACCACTCAAGCATTGGTATGACTCCTTTTGAGGCTCTTTATGATAGGTGTTGTAGGTCCCTGGTAGGATGGTTTGAGGTGGGGGAGATGGCTTTGTTAGGTCCGGATTTTGATATGGAAGCCTTGGAGAAGGTGAGGTTGATTAGGGAGAGATTAGAAACAACCCAAAGTATACAAAAGTCCTACTTCGATGTGAGGAGAAAAGATCTTGTGTTTAAGATTGGTGATTTGGTTTACTTGAAAGTTTGACCTATGAAGGGTGTGGTTTGATTTGGCAAGAAAAGGAAATGAAGACCAAGGTTTGTGGGTCCTTATAGAGTTTTGAGGAGGATTGGTAAGGTTGCATATGAGTTGGATTTGCCTATGGAGATGGACATGGTTTATCGATATTCCATATGTGCATGTTGAGAAAGTGTGTGGGTGAATGTCACGACCCCAAGCTTAGGGCCTAGGCATGACACGACGCATGGGAAACCCGATGGGACTCCAAGAAAGCCTCTTAACGTATCATTACACATCCTTGGTCGCGGAAGCAATAAAACACAACAAGAGATAGTAAATTGGACCAACTGGGGCTAAGGTAACACTTTCATATCATAGACATCAAGAACAAGATAGTCTAGACTCATAGCATATATACATAACATGTCCAACAACACCTCTACTACATAGATAAAAATGCGGACCATAACAAGCCCTCATAGTCAATACATAACATAAAAGAAAGATAGTCTTATTACATAGCAAGAGATCATAAGCAACATTCTTGGAATGGAGGACTCACCAACAAGCTTGAGAGACAATCGTACTAGCCACGTGGAGGAGGAGGATGATCAAGCGGTGCTCAGGTTCCTATATGGTGACATCATGTAGGCATAGTGTATACATTAGTACACTTGAATGTACCAAGTATGTAGGATGCAATGAAACAAGTGATAAACACCATAAACAAAATGCATAACATAGGCAACAAATAATGTTATAGTAATATGGCATGTTTGAATGATGCTTGAAGTAAAATCATGCTTATATAGATCATAATACAAGTGTAAGGAGTGAACGTTTTTGTTGCAATCTAAGGCCTACCACATCCTTGGAGAGGCGCATGAGGTACAAACTCCTTCATGAGGTTGATGGAGCACAAAACCCCTAACAAGATTGATGGAGTACAAACCCCCAACAACGTTGATGTGAACAAATCCCTAACAAGGTTGATGAGTACAAACCCCCAACAAGGTTGCATGGGCCTACACCTCCCGTGCGAGGCGATCGAGGTACAAACCCTTCAACAAGATTACTCGGGCCTACAACCTCCCGGATGAGTCTTGGTCATCCCCAACACTATAGAGATAATATCATATACATAAATTCCTTTCATCATCATAATCTACATACATTCATTTCATCATCATCATATAAATACATTCCTTTCATCATCATAAAGTCATTTAACTCATAAGACATACATTGGACCTTCAATTTCCCACGAAATCATAATCCAGACATTTTATCAAACACTTGGCGGGTGTGTAGTACTAGTGTAAAATCATGCAATTCAAGAGTGAAATCATGCTAGAAAATTCAATGTAAACCCATAAATAAATACTTGGTAACACCCTCAAGCAATTATATCAAAACCCTTCAATAGTTTCATAGCTCAAGACATGCTAAAACAGTAACAATTTCATAAACCCAAACATAGTGTGCAGTCAAAATTCGTAATAGGTAAGACCCATGAATAAATCTTTAAATCATGGAATTTTGAGTAAAAGAGAGCTTGGGTATCATGGGTGAAAGGAACCCATGAAAGAAACCCATATACCTTAGCTTTGGAGATGAACTTGATGAAGATTGGAGATGGAAACTTGAAACTTGATTAAGAGTCTTAGAATCCGGATGTGTTTGAAACTTAAATTTAGGAGGTGAAATATTTTCTAAGTGTTAGGGAGTGTATTTGGAAATGTCTTGAATGATATGAGGGTGAAATAAGGCTAAGTATAGGCATTTTCAAGTATGGGAACACTTAATACCAAGACCCAAAATCTTGGACCGAGATAGAAAACTGGCCACAAATAAACACAGAAGTGCGCCCTTGGTGCGTCGCTCCAGGGTCGCGGATCATCACTGGAAATTGCACTTTTGCGATTACCAAATTTTGCTACGGTTTCTCTTAAATCAGGGTTAGACTCATACCCCACTCATTTTGACCCTCTGAACAAGAATATGAAGTCGGATTATTGATATCGCGCATGGATTTTTAGATGTATGGAAATTAGATTCCGAGCACTTCCGAGGAACATTTTTAGGCACTTTTTGGAGTCATTTCAATATCTCCCCCTTGGAAATATTTGTCCCCGAATGAAAAAGAAAGTATATGAGAGATGTAAACATGACAATTTCAGCCCATGTAAGGAGGCAACAATGCACTTAAACATCATTTCAAAAATCTCATCATAAGTGCAAAATCATCATTAACTTGTCAATTTAGA
Source organism: Solanum ossicruentum (assembly GCA_025774065.1). Lineage (NCBI taxonomy): Eukaryota > Viridiplantae > Streptophyta > Magnoliopsida > Solanales > Solanaceae > Solanum > Solanum ossicruentum. The sequence goes on from JAOTQR010014402.1 coordinate 41,746, forward strand.
CATGAATGTATGCAATAACATGAGGGTTGAACTTAAGACTTGAGATCATATAGAGGACTTAAATTAATACCTTAGGCTTGAGTGGAGTGAAATAGGTTTGGATATCGCTTTTGCATGTCCGGTTCGTCCTCCTAAGTAGCACTTTCATCTTGTTGATTCCTCCAAAGGACCTTAACGGAAGCCACATCCTTGTTCCTCAACCTCTTCATTTGTCTATCTAAAATATGAATCGGAAACTCTTCATAGGTCAAATTGTCTTCAACAACACCCAAAACTTCAAGAGGCAATATAGCATTAGGGTCACCCACACGCTTCCTCAACATAGAAACATGAAGACCGGATGAACCAACTCCATTGAACTAGGAAAATCCAACTCGTAGGCCACCTTACCAATCCTTCTCATCACCTCATAAGGACCCATATATCTAGGGCTTAACTTGCCCTTCTTGCCAAAACGGACCACACCCTTTATGGGTGATACCTTGAAGTAGACCTAATCACCAACCTTGAATTCAAGATCCCTTCTCCTCACATCAGCATAGGACTTTTAGTGACTTTGGGTCGTCTTCAACCTTTCTCTAATCATCTTAACCTTCGCAAGAGCCTCCATAACCATATCTGGTCCCAAGAAAGCTACCTCTACAACCTTAAACCACCCAACCGGTGATCTACAACGCCTACCATAGAGAGCCTCAAAAGGAGCTATTCCGATGCTAGATTGACAGCTATTGATAGGCAAACTAAATCAATGGAAGACGATCATCCCGACTACCCTTAAGTTCCAATAACAAGCCCTAAGCATATCCTCAAGTGTTTGGATAGTTCTTTAGGCTTGACCATCCATTTGAGGGTGAAAGGTCGTACTAAGTTTTACATTGGTTCCAAGAAATCTTTGGAAGGACCTCCAAAAGTGTGAAGTGAATTGGGCACCACGATCCGATATAATGGAGAAAGGAACCCCATGCAACCTTACCAAGTCATGAATTTATAATATAGCATAATCTTCTGCTCTATATGTGGACTTAACCGGTAGAAACTGAGACAATTTGGTCATCCTATTAATCACATCCCAAATGGAATCAAAACCCTTTCTAGTCTTGGGCAACCCAACCAAAAAATCCATATGAATGACCTCCCACTTCCAAGTAAGAATCTCTATGTCTTAGGTTAGGCCACCCAGCCTTTGATGTTCGGCTTTGATTTGTAGGCAACTATGGCAACCAGATACACATTTGGCAATGTCCCTCTTCATGCCTCCCCACTAATACACATCCCTCAAATCTCTATACATTTGTGTGGAATCGGGGTAGATAGTATAAGAAGAATTATGGGCCTCATCGATGATTTTCTCCCTCAAACCATCAACACAAAGCACACACAACCTACCTTAGTCTCTAAGGGCACCATCTCCCCCTTAGAGAAATCCTCCACCTTTCCCTCTTGCATGAAGGCCTTCAACTCTAACAAAGAGGGATCAAGGTCTTGCTTTGGTATCACCTGATCAACCAAGGAAGACTTAGAACCATCAATGACAACAACACTACAATTACTCATCTCTTCCAACCTAAACCCCAATCTAGCCAACTGATCAACCTCTCTAGCCACCTCTTTACGATCACTACTATCATGACCTGGGCTACCCGTAGACACCCTACTCAAGGCATCCAACACAACATTAGCCATACCGGGATGATAATGCCCACTCATATCATAGTCCTTAAGAAGTTCTAGCCATCTTCTTTGCCTCAAGTTGAGATCCTTTTGAGTAAAGACATATTGGAGGATCTTATGATCAGTGAACACATTAATATGCACCCCATACAAGTAGCGACAAAAAATCTTTAATGCAAAAACAAAGGCAGCTAACTAAAGATCATGGGTAGGATAGTTCTTTTTATCTACTTTGAGTTGTCTAGAAGGATAGGCTATGACCTTACCATTTTGCATCAACACACAACCCAAACCAACCTGGGAAGCATCACAATACACAACAAATCCCTCTAGCCCTTTTGGTAATGTCAATATTGGAGCAGAAATGAGCTTATCTTTGAATGTTTGAAAACTCATTTCACATTCGTCGAACTACACAAACTTGACTTTCTTTGGGGTCAACTTTGTCATGGGAGAAGCAATAGAAGAAAACCCATTCACAAACCTGCGATAGTAACCCGCTAAGCCCAAAAAGCTCCTAATATCCAACTGGGTCAATGATCTAGGCCAATTCCTAATCACATCTATCTTCTTAGGATCCACCTTAATACCATCCCTCGACACCATATGTCCTAGGAAGGAAACCTCTCTCAACCAAAACTCACACTTTTTATATTTAGCATATAGCTTTTCTTCCCCCAATCTTTGCAACACAACCCTCAAATGAGCCCCATGCTCCTTCTCAACACGAGAATAGATCAAAATATCATCAATCAACATCACAACAAATGAATCGAGGTAAGGTTTGAAGACCCTATTCATTAGATCCATGAAGATGGCCGATGAATTGATCAACCCAAACGACATCACAACAAACTCAAAATGCCCATATCTAGCTTGAAAGACCGTCTTAGGAATAACACACCCTCACCTTGTAAATATTAGAGAAGTGGCTAGCCTCTTGCATTTGGTCAAAAAAAATCATCAATCCTTGGTAGAGGATACCTATTCTTAATGGTGACCCTATTAAGTTGCCGGTAGCCAATGCACTTCCTAAGAGACCCATCCTTCTTCTTTAAAAACGACATCGCTGCACCCAAAGGTGATTGGCTTGGTCTAATGAAACCCTTCTCTAACAAATCCCTTAATTGCTCCTTCAACTCCTTTAACTCCGCCGGGGCCATATGGTTTGGGGAAATAAAAATGGGTTGAGTACCGGGAGGAGGTCTATACTAAAATCTATTTCCCTTTCGAGAGGAACACCAAGAAGCTCATTCGGAAAGACATCAAGGAACTCATTTATAATCAGAATCGACTCTATAGGAAGGACTTTAGACTCCATATTGCTAACCCTCACAAGATGGTAAAGACACCCCTTAGAGATAATCTTACGAACTTTAATGCATGAGATGGATCTACCCTTAACCACCACATCCTGACTCTCCTGCTCAAGGATGTGTTCATTTGGGAATTGGAATTTGATCATACAGATTCTATAATCAATAGAAGCATAGTATGCCTGCAACCAATCCATCAAAAGAATAACATCAAAATCAACCATATCAAACTCAACAAAATCACAAGGCAACATTTATGTAAAATACAAATGGGACAATTTTTATAGACCTTTCTAGCAACAATAGATGCACCTATAGGAGTAGACACCTCATATGACTTATGCAACAATTCGGGCTCGACATGGAACTTTTTGGCAACAAAAGGAGTAACAAAAGAAAGAGTGGCACCCCGATTAATCAAAGAATAGACATCAAAATCAAAACTTTTGACATAAGACGTCGAGCACCTCATCAACCCCTTGCCTCCCATGAAAAGCATAAAACGGTTTGTGCCTAGGAGCACCATCTTGTCAGCTACCTCTCCCGAATAGGACTGCATTAGCACCTTGTGGACGAACGTCTTTTACCTTGTTATGATTTCAAGGGCAGTCCATAGCTTATGCCCAACTTCCCTATAACCATAAAATGCATTAGTATCCCTCAAACACGGGCCACTATGAACCCTACCATATTTTGGACACCCACCATTAGGAACCACACCCCTAGCACCTTGGGCCCTCGGAAAATCATTGACAACCCTCTTATTAAATGCATGAGAAGATCCTTGGCCTTGATGGAATCGACCACCCTTTTGGAACTTTTTATCAAAATGGGCCCTCTTAGCCTCATGACTCCTCCTCTTCCTCAACTTCTCCTCTTCCATTTGCTCGACATAGGTCATGAAATGGGACAAGTCCATGTCATTAATCAACATGGAAGACTAGCTTTCCTCATACACCAAATTGGAAACACCCATCAAAATTTTGTTCATCCTAGACCTTGGGTCGACTACCAAGTGAGAATCGTACTTAGAGAGTTGAGTAAACTTGAGGGCACACTCCCTCATACTTATAGGCACTTGTCTCAAATTCATAAATTCCACCAATTTATCTTCCCTAAGTTCAAGAGGGAAGAACCTATTAAGGGAAACCACCTTGAACTCTTCCCAAAGCACCACATAGTTGACTACCTTCTCTTCCATCCATTGTGTGAATCATATTTGTGCAATCCCCTTGAGTTAGCAAGACGCCAACTCCCACTTTTCCACCGATCTAACTACCATGATATATAATATCTTGTAGACCTCATCAATGAACTTTTGAGGGTCCTTATTTACCTTTAACCCATAGAATTCCAGGGAATTTAACCTCATGAAATCTCTCACCCGAGAAGCCAGTATAGGAGCATGAGGGGTTTTGGCCCTTTTATTGTCTTGGTTAGCCACAACTTGTGCAAGCAAAGTGAGAGCATCCCGGAGCTCCCCCATTAGTAGGTAGGTGTGCGGGCTCTTCTCTCTCTTGTGTTAGGCATGATCTAGCATAGTAAAGAACAATCGTTATGGGAAAATAACTTTACTTAAACTCTATTGCACGACTTAGAATAAGAAGAAAGGAAATATTTCCTAAAATGTCTCATAGACTCCTACTTATAGTTGTGGTACACAACACAATCATTAATAAGACTCTAAATGACGCTGTGTGTTGGACTCCAAGGATCTAATAACCTAGTGCTCTGATACAAAGTTTGTAATGACCCAAGCCTAGGGTCTAGACATGACACGACACATGGGGAACCTAAGAGGACCCCAAACAAGCCTCTTAACATATCATTACACATCCTTGGTTGCGAAAACAATAAAACGCAACAAGATATAGTAAATTGGGACAACTGGAGTTAAGGGAATACTTTCATATCATAGACATCAAGAATAAGAGAGTCTAAGGCTCATAGCATAGATAAGCGTAGGGGCCACGACAAGCAACCGGGCTTACCATCATAGTCAATACACAATATAAAAGAAAGATAGTCTTAGTACATAGCAAGAGATCATAAGCAATGTCCTTGGAATTGAGCACTCACCAACAAGCTTGATAGACAATCGTACTAGCCAAGCGGAGGAGAAGGATGATCAAGCAGTGCTCCGGTTCCTACATGATGATATCATATAGGCATAGAGTATGCGTTAGTATATTTGAATGTACTAAGTATGTAGGATACGATGCAACGAGTGATAAGCACCATAAACAAAATGGATAACATAGGTAATGAATAAGCTTATAGAAATATGACATGTATGAATGATGGTTGAAGTAAAATTATGCTTATATAGATCATAATACAAGTGTAAGGAGTGACCCTTCTTTATGCAATCCAAGGCCTACCACCTCCTTGGAGAGGCATATGAGGTAAAAACCCCTTCATGAGGTTGATGGAGTACAAACCTCCCCCAACAAGGTTGATGGGTACTAACTCCCAACAAGGTTGCATGGGTTTTCCATCACCCGAGCAAGCCAATCGAGGTACAAACCCCTCAACAAGGTTACCAATGCCTGCAACCTCTCGGATGAGGCTTGGTCATCCCCAACACTATAGAGATAATATCATATACATACATTCCTTTCATCATCATCATCTATATACATTCCTTTCATCATCATCATATACATACATTCCTTTCATCGTCATCGTATACATATATTTCTTTCATCATCATAAAGTTATTCCACTCTTTAGACATGCATTAGACCTTCAATTTCCCAATAAATCATAATTCGGATATTTTATCAAACACTTGGTAGGTGTGTAGTGCTATTATAAAACCATTCAACTCAAGAGTGAAATCATGCTAGAAAAATCAATGTAAAGCTATCAATAGATACTTGGTAAGACCATGAAGCAATATACATCAAATCCCTTCATCAAATGTCTCAATAGATCTTTGTTTCATAGCTCAAAACATGCTAGAACATTCACAATTTCATAAACCACAATATAATGTGCAGTGAAATTCATAATAGATAAGACCCATGAATAAATGAACTTTAAATCATATAAGTTTGAGTAAAAGAGAGCTTGGATATCATGGGTGAAAGGAATCCATGAAAGAAGCCCACTTACCTTAGCTTTGTAGACGAACTTGATGAAGATTGGAGATGCAGACTTGAAGCTTGATTGAGAGCCTTAGAATCCAAATGAGTTTGAGACTTAGATTTAGGAGGTAAAAATTTTTCTAAGTGTTTTGGAGTGTATTTCGACATGTCTTGAATGATGTGAGGGTGAAATAAGTCTAAGTACAGACATTTTCATGCATGAGAATAGTTAAGCCCAAGACCCAAAAGTCTTGGACCAAGATAGAAAACTAGCCACAAAATACGCAGAAGCGCACCTTTGGCGCATCGCGCCAGGGGCGCGAATCTTCACTGGAAATCACAGTTTTACAATTTTCAAATATTTCTATGGTTACTCTTAAATCGAGATTAGACCCATGTACCACTCAATTTGAGCCCCTAAACAAGAATATAAAGTTGGATTTTTGATATCGGACATGTATTTTTAGATATTTGAAAATTACAATTTCGAGCACTTTCGAGACACATTTCCAGACACGTTTTGGGGTCATTTTAGTGACTCTAATGCTATAGTGCCCTTGGTTATTGTGGATGTCATAGAAGATCATTTTACTTATGAGGAGGTCTCTGTGGAGATTTTGAATAGGCAAGTAAAGAGGTTGAGAAACAAGGATGTACCATCTGTCAAGGTTCTTTGGAGAAACTAACAAGTTGAAAGTTCCACATGGGAAGCCGAGGTGGATATGAGAAAGAGATATTCCACTTTACTCAAGCCTAAGATACTAATTTAATTTCCTCAATATGATTTCAAGTCTTAATGTTTGGCCCTTATGTTATTTGCATGAATTCATGTTAATGTTAATAAGTTTATGGTGATTTTTGACATTCATTTTGAGATATTTGAAAATGATGTTTAAATGCGTGTGTTCCATCCATGTTGGGCTGAAATCTTTATGATTATTTCTCTTATGTACTCTTCTTTGACATTCCGGGACGAATGTTCCCAAGAGGGGATAGATTAAAACTCCCCAAAAACACTCTAAAACATACTTTAGAAATGCCCATAATTGTGATTTCCATATATCTCAAGATTTGTGCGTGATATCAAAAATCTGACTTCATATTCTTGATCGGGGGTCGAAATTGAGTGGGAGATGGGTATAACCCCGACTTTGGAAGACCCATAGTGAAAATTAATTTTTGTAGATGTTGTCACGACCAAGGCTAGGGCATAGACGTGGCACAGCGAATAGAGAACTCGAAAGAACTCCAAAAAAGCCTCTTGACTTATCATTTCACATAATTGGTCACGGAAGCATATAAAAGACATAAAGAGAAAAAATGGGGAAGAGGTGGCTAAGAGGAAAAGTTTGCATAACATCATAGTGAAGAGACAAAGAGTCAAAGCTCATATGATAGATAAATAGCATGTCCAACATACACCTCTACTACATAGATAAGAGTAGGGCCAAGAAAAAGCTAAAGGGCTCACCCTCATAGTCAAAATGGAACATAAAGAAAAGTGTCTCAATACACAATAAGACAAGACATAAATAAAGGTCTTCGGATTAGAGGGCTTACGAATAGCTTGAGTAGCACCAAACTAGACATGTAGAGGAGGAGGATGATCAACTTGGGCTCCGATTCCTACATTGTGATAGCATGTAGGCAAGAGTATGCGTTAGTACGTTTGAATGTACCAAGTATGTAGGATGCAATGCAATAAGAGATAGGCATCATAATCAAAATGCATAATAATAGGCAATAGGCATAATATAATAATATGGCATGTATGATCAATGCGTAAGTAACTCATGCTCAAGTAACTCATGCTGATATAGGATATCCTATGTGTAGAAGAGACTAAGCTAGCTTTCCAAGGTACAAAACCCTTGGTAGGTTGGTGATGATGCCATCCGATCACATAGGTGGTGAGGTACAAACCCCTCACTAAGTTGTTGAGTACAAACCCCCATCTAGGTTGATGATGATGCCACCCCATCACCTTGGTGGGGAAGTAGAAACCCCTCACTATGTTGATGAGTACGAATCCCCATCTAGCTTATCCGGACTCTTGTTCCCCCTGGATTGGGCATGGTCTAATGCAACACTTTATATAGGATTTATCATATAAATAAGCTCATTTCATCATTATAACTTCATTCATATAATATCTCATGCTTTGGACCTTCAATTCCTCAAGAAAATATAGCCGGACATCTTATTAAACACTTGACGGGTGTGTAGTAGGGGTACAAGACCATGCAATTTAGAGATGAAATCATGCAAAAAAAACCATTGTGAAACCATCAATAAACACCTCGCAACACCCTCAAGCAATGTACCTCAAAATACCTCATCAGATCTTACAATAGATCCAAAATTTATAGCTCAAAACGTAGAAAAATAGTCACAACTTTACATAGCTTTAACATAGTTCATAAACATTCTCATACTAGTAAATCCATTTATAAAATCAACTTTAAATCATGCAAATTGACTAAAAAGGAGATTAGGGCACCATAGGTGGAAGGATCCAATGGTAGAAACCCATATACCTTATCTTGGAGATGAACTTGGTGAAGATTGGAGATAGAGGCTTGAAGCTTGAAGAAGAATCTTGAACGGAATCCTTAGTTCCAGATAAGGGTTTGAACTTGAATTTGGGAGTGAAAAATATGGTTGAGTGAGTTTTGGGGAATGTTCATGGTGATATGAGGGTAAAATATGGATAAGTAGAGCTAAAAACATGCTTGAAAACACTTAGGCCCAATACTTAAAAGTCTTGGACCGAACTAAAAAAACAGTCAAAAAATAAGGCATTGCAAAAACCACACTATTTCAGCCTTCATTGAAATTTCATAAATCGATTTGGTTGCTTAAAAATTGGGGTTAGACCTTCCCCCCCTCCCCCTCCCCCCCAAATTTTGACCCCCTGAAAAAGAATATGAAGTCAGATTTTTGATATCACGCATGATTTTGAGATATATGGAATTTAAAATTTTTAGCCTTCCGAGACACATTTCAGGCACTTTTTGGGGTCGTTTCAATATCTCCCCCTTGGGAACATTCATCCCTGAATGTAAAAGAGACATATAAGACAAGAGTGATTATAAACAAATAAGAACCAACAAGAACGTAACATTACATTTAAAACACCATTTTCAAAATCTCAAGTGTAAAATCATCATAAGTTTGTCAACTTAAACATGAATGCATATGAATGACATAGGAGCTGAAATATAAAAATTGAAATCACATAGGGGACTTAGAATCAGTACCTTTGGCTTGATTGAAGTGGAAAAGATAAGGATACCACTTTTGCATGTCCGCTTTGGCCTCCCATGTAGAACTTTCGACTTGTTCCTCAATGCTTTCACTTGCCTATCCAAAATCTGAATGGAAACCTCCTCACAGGTCATGTTATCCTCAACAACACCCATAACGTCAAGAGACACAATAGCATTAGGATAGGAACATGGAACACCCGATGAACCAAATTCATTTCAATAGGCAACATCAACTCATAAGCTACCTTCCAACTCTCTTTATCACCTAATAGGGACCAACATATCTTGGACTCAGCATTCCCTTTTTACCAAAATGGACCACTTATTTCATTGGAGAAACTTTCAAATAAACCCAATTGCTCACTTTGAATTGTCTCTTCTTCTCACATCGACATAGGATTTTTGACAACTTTAGGCTGTTTTCAACCTTTCCCTAATCATCCTAACTTTCTCAAGAGCCTCCATACCAGATTTGGTCCCAACAATGCTACCTCACCTACCTCAAACCAACCAACTGGTGATCTACAACATCTCCCATAAAGAGCCTCAAAAGGAGCCATACTGGTGCTAGAGTGATAGCTATTGTTGTAGGCAAACTCAATCAAAGGAAGATGATCATCCCAACTACGTTCAAGCTCCAACATACATGCTCTAAGAATATCCTCAAGGGTTTGGATGGTCCTTTTGGCTTGGCCACCTATTTTAGGGTGGAAGGTTGTAGAAAGCTTAACTCTAGTACCAAGGCCCCTTTGGAAAGATCTCAAAAGAAGTAAATTGTTCGCCACGATCCGATATGATGGACACAGAAACCCCATGCAACGTCACCAAGTCTTGAATGTGTAACCTTGCATAATCTTCAGGCCTATATGTGGTCTTAACCGGTAGAAAATGAGCCGATTTCATCATCCTATCAACCACAACTCAAATGGAATCAAAACCTTTTCTTGTCTTGGGAAACCCAACCACAAAATCCATATTAATCCCCTCTCACTTCCAAGTAGGAATCTCTATATCTTGGGTTAGGCCACCCGACCTTCTATGTTCAGCTTTGACTTGTTGACAACTATGGCAATGGGAAATAAATTTGGCAATGCACCTCTTCATGCCTCCCACTAATGCACATCCCTCAAATCTCTATATATTTTGGTGGAATAGGGGTGGATAGAATAAGAAGAATTATGGGCCTCATCAAGGATTTTCTCCTTTAAACCATCAACACAAGGCCCACACAATCTACCTTGGTACCTAAGGGCACTATCTCCCCCTTGGGAAAAAACCTCTACTTTACCCTCTTTCACCATGGCCTTTAATTCAAGCAAGGAGGAGTCAAGGACTTGTTTTGCTATCACCTGATCAACTAATGAAGATTTAGACCTATCATCAACAACACCATCATCACCAACCTTTTCGAACCTAACCCCCAATCTAGCCAATTAATGCACCTCCCTAGCTATTTTCCTATCATCACCATCAACATGAGCTAGGCTATCCATATACACCCTACTGAAAGCATCCGCCACAATATTTGCCTTACCGAGATGATAATACACACTCATATCATACTCGTTAAGGAGTTCTAACCATCTCCGTTGCCTCAAGTTGAGATTTTTTTGAGTGAAAATATATTGGAGGCTCTTATGATAGATGAACACATCCACATGCACCTCATACAAATAGTGACACCAAATCTTTAATGTAAACACAACGGCGGCTAACCCTAGATCATGGGTAGGGTAGTTCCTTTCATGTACCTTGCGTTGTATAGAAGCATAAGCTATGACCTTACCATTTTGCATCAACACCAAAACCCACACCAACCCGAGAAGCATCACAACACACCACGAATCCCTCAAGCCTATCTAGTAGTGACAATATAGGAGCAAACACAAGCTTATCGTTCAAAGTATGGAAGCACCTCTCACACTCATCGGTCCACACACACTTAACTTTCTTTTGAGTCAATTTTTTCATAGGGGAAGCAATAAAGGCGAACCCATTCACAAACCCTCTATAGTAACCCACAAGGTCCAAGAAACTCCTAAATTCCGATAGGTCAATAGTCTAGGCCAATTTCTAATCACATCGGTCTTCTTTGGATCCACCTTAATACCATCCCCCGATACCACATTACCCAAGAATGTAACCTCCTTCAACCAAAATTCACATTTTTCATACTCAGCATACAATTTTTCCTCCCTCAATCTTTGCAACACAACCCTCAAATGACCCATATGCTCCTCCCTATTATGTGAATAGATCAATATATCATCAACAGAGACCCCAATGAAGAAATCAAGGTATGGTTTGAAAACCCTATTCATTAGGTCCATGAAGATGGTCGATGCATTGGTCAACCTATACGATATCACAACAAACTCATAAAGCCTATATCTAGTCCAAAAGGCCGTCTTGGGAATATCATACTCCCTCACCCTCACTTGATGATGGTCAAATAATCATCAATCTTTGGAAGAGGATACCTATTATTGATAGTGACCCTATTGAGTTGCTGGTAGTCAATGCAAATTCTAAATGACCCATCTTTCTTCTTTACAAACAACACCGGTGCACTCCAAGGTGATTGGATAGGCCTAATAAATCTCTTCTCTGACAAATCTTTCAATTATTCCTTTGACTCCTTCAACTCCACCGGGGCAATATGGTAAGGGGGAATGGAGATGGATTGAGTATCAGGAAGGAGATCTATGCCAAAATCAATCTCCTTCTCAGGAGGGACACCGAGCAGTTCATTTGGGAAGATATCAAGGAACTCATTTACAACCGAAACTGACTATATAAAAGGGACTTTGGACTCCACATCTTTAACCCTCACAAGATGGTAAAGAAACCCCTTAGAGATCAACTTACGGGCTTTAATGCA